>ML339326.1:0-30166 GCA_005239505.1 Nicotiana paniculata
GTTTGGCAAGGAAAAACCAACAATATGACCCATAAATCACCACATCCCGGCAAGGGAGTCAACTATACAAACAAAATCATCAATAGCATGAACAATAATAGAAACCATCACATTCCGGCAAGGGAGTCGACAATACAAACAATATCATTAACAACATAAATAGTAATAGAAACCATCACATCCCGACAAGGGAGTCGACAATACAAACAATATCATTAACAACATAAATAGTAATAGAAACCATCACATCCCGACAAGGGAGTCGACAATACAAACAATATCATTAACAGCATAAACAGTAACAGAAACCATAACATACCGACAAGGGAAACAACTATAACCAATCTCACCTAAATTTTTAACTTCACGGAATAACACTCAGCTTAAACAAAAGCCCAGTAATAGGCAACATCAAGGAAATACCAATAACATAAATGTCTAACAATTAGACCTAAGTGGCACTTAAGGGAATAGTCATATAAATCACAATGTAAGACTCACGGGCATGCTTGACTTCAACGAATAGATGTTCCAACTACGACTAGTCAACTATAAGGCTAGATGACACTAATTATAGTCAATTAGGAGAGCTAGGAAGAAAATATAGCATGATGAAGAGAAGTAGAATATTCAATTAAGTCAAGTAAGGTCAAATAGCCAACGAAGGAATTCAAAAACAAGTAATTCTAATTTAAACAGGAAGGGGTGAAATTAACAACCAAGGATTCAAATGTAACAATTACAAATCATACACAGGTAATATAAGAACCTACGAATCCTAAAAGGCCAATCTAATTGCAAATAAGGTCGAGTACACACTCGTCACCTCGCATACTCGAACTACAATCAACAAGGAAGACTCAATCCTAAGGGGTGTTCCCCCACACAAGGTTAGGCAAGATACTTACCTCAAGGACGACAACCCGGTACTCAAAAATAGACTTCTCGGGCAAAAAGACCTTCGGACGGCTCAAAATCAACTAAAACGACTTCAAAATACACATAAACGTATAAGGAACTATTCCGAACAATAAAGTTTCAATCTTTACAAAATTATAAAAATTGACCCAAAAGTCGACTCCCGGGCCCGCACCTCGGAACCCGACAAATTTTACAAATTTTGATTACCCATTCCGATACGAGTTCACCCATACTAAATTTATCCAGTTCCGATAATATTTGGTCTTTCAAATCATGAATTTTCATTTTTGAAGTTCTTTCAAAACCCACAACTTCCTCAACCCAAAACACAATTTAAATGATGGAAACAAGAACTAATTCATGAAATATAATTAATTCTAGTGGAAGAACACTTACACATTCGATTGTGTGAAAAACCCTTCAAAAATCGCCAAGAATCGAACTTTAGAAGTCAAAATATGTTAAAAATGGCTTAACCCTCGTTTTTGAAGACTTATATTCTGCCCAGATCTTTAATGAATTGCGATCTCGGAAAAGAAAAGGAAGGATGTCCAGGATTAAAGCATCGCGATCGCGGAGAACGTAATGCGATCGCGAAGAGGAACAATTGTCACTGGCCAAAGTGCTCTATGAGATCGCGTAGGCTCGAGTGCGATCGCGTATGAGAAGTTACTTGCTGCCCAAATTGCTACACTACGCGATTGCGAAGCATGGAATGTGATCGCGTAGAAGAATAATTCGATGCCCCAATGGAAACACTATGCGAACACGATGGTGCACCTGCGAACGCGGAGAAGGAGGATGTGGAATTCCGCGATCGCGAACCTGCCTATGCGATCGCGATTAATAAAACGGGGGTGTTCAACCTTACTCTATGCGATCGCGGATGTGCATATGCGATCACATAGAAGAAAACACCAGATAGCAGAACAACAGTGCAAAATAGGGGAGAATTGACCCGAAGCCCATCCGAAACACACCCGGGGCCCCCGGTACCCCGTCCAACCACACGTACAAGTCATATAACCTAACATTGACTCGCTTGAGGTTTCAAAACACATAAAACAACACTAAAACGATAGATTAAACCAAAAAATCAATGAAATTCCTCAAAACTTCTTTAAACCTTAAATTTTGCATTTACGGTTCGAATCACATCTAATGAAGTCCGTTTCTTACCAAACTTCACAGATATGGCACAAATATTATGTCGAACCTGTACCGGGCTCCGGAATCATAATACGGGCCCGATACCATAGGTTTCACATATAATTTCATTTTCAAAAACCTCTTTTATTTTCAGAAAACAATTTCTTTTAAAAATTCATTTCTCGGACTTGGGACCTCGGAATTCGATTTCGGGCATACGTCCAAGTCCCATATTTTCCTACAGACCCTCCGGGACCATCAAATCACGGGTCCGGGTCCGTTTACCAAAAACATTGACCAAAGTCTACTTTATTCAAATTTCTAATATAAAATTATCATTTTTATTAGTTTTCACATAAAGGCTTTCCGGCTATACGTCCGGGTTGTGCACGCAAATCGAGGTGAGATAGAAGGAGGTTTTCACGACCTCGGAACACAGAATTAGTTAGAAATATACGGGATGACCTTTTGGGTCATCACAATTTAAAAGAATCATTAAATTCTTCAATGGATGCCCATTTGAGTTTTCTATAATTCATCTCATCATAATTGATCCAGGATGTCCCAATCGATCATGCCAAAGTACAAAAGTACAGGAACCAGTAACCTTATAGTTTACAATAGAATATGTTTCAATTGCACTAACTCTTGTCCAATACAAGCCACAAGATAAAGATGAGAATTTCTCAATAACCTTTTTCTGGCTAGAGACATTCTTGGTAATGATGAGATATTCAAGATTATTCTCATCTATTGTCTCAATATGATATCCATTTCGGCGGATATCTTTAAAACTCAACAAGTTCCTCTTGGACTTGGAGGAGAACATTGCATTCTCTATGATAAGCATTGTTCCTTTAGACAGAGTTATAGTGGCTCTTCCCGAGCCTTTAATTAAATTACCACTACCAGAAATTGTAGTAACATCTGCCTTACACATACTTAAATGAGAGAATAATTTCTTCTCTTTGAATATTGTATGTGTCGTACATGAATCAATTAAACAAATATTTTTACAATTGAACTTTGATCCAAACTTGCTTTGTGGGATATCTGTGTTTGCTTCCAATGGTTTGGCATACAAAAGAAAATATACTAATAAATATTAGTATTTTCAGAGAAAAGGTAAAAATCTTATTATTATCATACATACAGAATAACAGTACTACCATAGTGCTTTTAATAATATTAAAAATGTTCACACACATATGTCTATTATATATGTATGCGTGTAAACTAAATCTCCTTTACTTATGTATCAAAATTTCTATGAGAATTGAACATAACAAAAAAATGTTTGTTGTCTCTGCATGAATATAAGCATAAAGGGGATATGATTTACGTGAACAGTAAGAGATTAGACATCATTATTATTTAATAATATAATCTTCTAACAGTATTTCCAATAATATAATCTAAGCACATACAATATATGACAATTGATCAATAGGCTCTATAAAGTTACATAATTTATTCACTTGCTTATTTTATAGCATAGTTAATTCCTTCTTCTTCTTCTTCTTCTTCTTTTTTTTTTTTCATATCAAATTACCTATAATTTAGACCATTCCGACATAATAAGCGATAAGAAATGTATTTGTACCCATACTGAAATATTGTTTGAAACGAATATTAGAACTACATATAATCAAAACGAACTAATACTATTTCATAAAATAAATAATACTAATGACTACTACTCATGTAAAAAACTATGATTACATGATGTTTATTCACTAGCTACTACGAATAGGAAAACAAAAAAATAATAATCAAACTACTTAATCATCTTTAACCACGAATCCATCACCGATCAAGTGGTCTATTATTGCATCAGGGTGCTCAAAGAAGTCTGTCTCATCCAAGTGGGTGATGTCAAAGTCATTGTCAGAGACAAAATTGGCTTCAAGGCCTTTATTCTTTAGAGATGCTTGATAAAGCTCAACCAAATGTCTTGGTACACGAAAATATTTGCCCAATGCCCTTTTCCACCGCAACGATAACATTCAGTTTCTCATTTTTCCCTTTTCACTTTTGGTGGTTATTTTTCATTAGGGGGTGATTAACACCAGTAAAATTTCTTCCTTGTCCACGGCCACGACCATTTACAGGGCCACGGCCTTTCCCACGCTTAGCATAATGGGAATACACCTCATCCACTTCAGGCAATGGTGTAGACCCAGTTGGCCGATTTTCGTGATTTCTCATGAGCAAGTCGTTATTTCGTTCAGCCACAAGGAGAAGAGAAATCAACTCAGAGTACTTCTTGAAACCTTTCTCTCGGTACTGTTGTTGCAAGACCATATTAGAGGCATGAAATGTTGTGAACGTTTTTTCAAGCATATCATAGTCAGTAATAGTATCTCCACAGAGTTTCAATTTAGAAGTAATTATGAACATTGCAGAATTATATTCAGAAACAGACTTAAAGTCTTGGAGCCTCAGATGAGCCCAATCATATCTTGCTTGTGGAAGAGTGACCAACTTTAAGTTGTCATATCTTTCCTTTAAGCCATTCCACAAAACAAGTGGATTTTTGACTGTGAGATATTCTATTTTCAACTCTTCATCAAAGTGATGACGCAAGAAAATCAAGGCCTTAGCACAGTCTTGGGTAGATGCTTTATTTTTATCTTTAATGGCGTCTCCAAGACCCATTGCATCTAAATGGATTTCAGCATCCAACACCCATGTCATATAGTTCTAACCCGAAATTTCAAGGGCAACGAACTTTCTTTTCATAATTTCAGTCATAATTAAAAAGAGGAGAAAAGTTATACCTTAATCTTCTCAAAGAGCTTCTTGAGACGGTAGAGTCTCGTGCTGATAACATGTTATGAAACAATAAAAGAACAAGAACAATATTGCAGAGAAAGAGAGGAAATTCTTATCGAATTTTGGGATGATTTACAATGGGGTAAGACCCCTCTATTTATAGGGGGAAAATGACTTAGCCACAAAGTAAAACTCTCTAAAAGATAGACATTAACTCTAAATAGAATTTTATTTATAACAATTTTGATTTCACTAATTTACACTAAAAGTCTGGTGCACAAGGCATCCCATTAAGCAAGGTACATGGAAGAGCCGCACCCCAAGACTAATATAAATTGACGACACAATTTCATACAAGCAGCCAAGAAAATACTCCCTCCGACTGTTATGATTCTCTTGTACACGCCCCTTAAAAAAATTTACTTAGGATGGTATTTTGACTACTTTACCCTATCACGTCTTAATATTTAATGTTTCTTCATTAGTATTGGAACAAAACTCTTCTCAATTGAGGTGTTTGCGGTTTTCAAGGATAATTATTACTCAGGGTAAAAAAGAAAAAAGATAATAAATTATCTTGAACTTCTAAAGTGACAAATAATTTGATACTATTATTTTTGGTAACCATGACCGAGAATATGAGACAGAAGGAGTACTTAGAGCTATAACCAAGATGAACAGAGGGACTGATTTTTAGAGAAAAGTCATTTTGATTTACACTAATTAACAACCAACTAAAAGAGTATTCCGACGCACAAAACATCCCCTGTTAGGCAAAGTCCGGGGAAGGGCCGCACCCAAGACTAATAAATTGATAACACCCAATTTAATACAAGCAGCCAAGAAAATAGAGTTAGAGCTATAACCAAGATATTGCATCTTTTCCAATTAATATTTAGAACTAAACATAAATTGTTTAACATTAGCACCCTGGTTCCAACAAGGAAAACGCCTATGGTAAGACATTAGGATATTTCATAATTAATTAGCTACATAAGTTAGCACAATCAAAGTTGATGAACAGTTACAGAATTAAACTGAAAACTTCAACTACAATTAGCTTAGTATCTGTGCCGAAGACCACCACTGAATCCAGATGGATCTGCCCTAATAACAGGCATTCCAAGCCGGTCCAATCGACCAGAACCAGGATAAGCTTTACCAGTGAAGCTGGCATAAAAGGAACCCTTTTGTGAGTTGGTTCTTGACTCACTGTAACCGTGAATCGAATACCTTTTTATTGAGCTTGATCTCTCGTAATGAGGCCTTTGTTTCGGTGCACTCATTGAACGTACCTTGGCCTTGGCTGACTCGGTGTAAGACATGTAGTTAGGATGATCGGAGTAACCACTCAAGCAGCTTCTTGAACCGTCGCTCTTAGTTGGAGTAAACGGTCCTCTCTTTGAACTACCGCCTTTTGAAGAAGCCGAGTAAAACTGAGGGCTATTATCAGCAGTGCAGAAGCAGGCTTCCTCGAGTTCTTCATTGAACTTCAACGGGCTCAGGGGTTGATTTCCACAGGACGATGGACTGGGAACTGTTTGATGAGCTGTTGATTCCTTTGATGTTGTTAAGCTATAGCTGTATTGGTCAGAATTCAAGCTAAGATGTGAAGAGTGAAAGAGGTTCCTTTGTTTAGGCGTGGCATACAGTTTCCCAGTATCTATTTCGAGGATCTTGTCACTTTTCTCATCATCGAAAGAATTGGTTCTTGCAGAAGATCCTTGGGGTCTAATTCGTGCCTTTTCCGAATCAATCACCTTCCAATTCGATTTCGAGGTGTTCCTCTGCAATATTTTTACTTCACGTTAAGTCGTGAATAATAGAAATAGCTGCTGCATTTACCAAAACATAAAATACTCTGCCAATACCTTGAGCATAAATGTGTCGTCGTTCTTCATGCTCCTTGCTCGGATAACATGCTCGAACTTCTCTGGAGTTGTAGGACCCTACAAGTAATCGATACGTTTGGTCAACCATAGGTATATTAGAACAAAGTAACACAGGTTAGGACAACATACACAGTTAAGGAAAATTTACTTATGTTAATTACAAACATTATTATAATTAACTCATTTAAAAAAAATCCCCACATGAAATGCTTAGAGCTTTCACCAATATGTCAACGAATGTTAGTGTCACATGACATGTTTATCCACTTTCCAAAAAGAGTGGCTTCTATATCAGGAAAAAAGGAGTGCCATCTTTTAACAATAGATGAGAAAAAGGTGTGGGGACTGCAGTTGGATGTTTATGGTATGAAGAATAGTCTTTATCAGAGTACAACTTCTAGAGTATTAAAGACTGTAACTTTAACATAGGAGGCTTAAGAAAATAAGAATACTCCTCAGATTTAAACAATTGGAGGGAAGGAAAATCTTTTCACTTACAGCATGAAGAAACTGAACAGATTTGGTGCTCGAATGTGGGGATCCCGAGACCTGAGATCGCCCAACACGAGCCCTCGACTGAGCTCTGATCATTGCTTGCATTTGCCGTAGATAATCAGCAGTTTGTTGCCTCACAATATGACCTCTCACCAATGCCTGAAGCTTCACAAGCCCCTTTAACGCTCGTAAAGCTCTCCTCGACTTCAAATTACAGATAAAAAAGATTAACTTCGTAAACTAATACCATTAACTGAGATTGATTGGCAACGAAAGGTATAACAGTGACAAGACCTACTGTTAGGTGACATTAAATTCAAGTTGTACCAAACAAAACAACTTAATATCAGTATCAAATGCAATAGTTTTAGATGGATGTTTTGATGGTATGGGCCACATAACACAGAAATGCATGAAGTTTTCAAAGGTGATGGCGCCTTAAAACTTCATTTTCAAACCCCTGAAGTCTTCTTCTAAAGTGAAGCCTGACATTTCAGAAGATTAAGACATATGACTATACACCAAACCTTCCAATAAAGAAAGAAAAGTAAACCATAAAAGCTTCTAACTTCGATTCTCTAAAGCCAAAGCAATGCTACCATAGAAAAGTTCTCTTCTATTTTTCCTCTATATATAATCCTCTTGAAAATGGAGGGAACAAAAATTCAGCTACTCGAAAAATTTAAAAATATACTATTTGTTTCTCATCATATTGGATTATCAACTAATTAATCAAGTGGCCCACAAAAACAGCTGAACTTTCATAATATTAAAACTTTGCCTCAGGGCACAGAAATTATGATGTTGAACTATACTGACATAAGTTACCTAACACTTACCCTATAAATTGAGAAATATTAATACTAAGAACTTCTCATTGCCTAACAAAGGTAGAGAAAATTTAAGGTTCTAGTCATCATCTACAATGCTAAAAATATCCAAAAATGGAAAGCAAATAAAAGAACAAGGATTAAAACTAACCAAAACATAGCATGTTTATTAATGGCTCAACCATACATATGCATATTCCTATGAAGAAACTTTTTTTTCCTTTTTCACAATGATAACCAAGAGAGTGATTGACATTCTTGAGCCGAGGGTCTTCCGGAACCAGTCTCTCTACCATCACAAATTAGGGGTAAGATCTGCATACACTTTACCCTCTCCAGACCCCACCCCACAATGTGGAATTACACTGAGTATGTTATTATTGTTAATCAAGAGAGTCAGTGACATATGGTTCGAAAGTCGGTGGATAATGAACCCCTCCATCTATCCTTCTCTGGTTAAATAATACGCTTTTGCAGGCACGACTCAAACCCGTAACACTTTTACCACTAGACCAAAGTCTCGACGAACTTTGCATTAATTTTCCTATTCTAATTCTACATTTTACCTTTTGGTTTTATTAGTTAATCTAGTTCGTGTTCACCGTCATATAACAAACAAAAGAGTACTACATTACCAAATACATGCAACATTAACATCATAAAACAGTGCCTGTGACCTTAGCTGCTGGCTGTAACAGTAAACACCACAGTTGCACTAACGTACAAAAATATGATCAAAGTAAAAGAAAGAAAAGAAACAAGAGACAGACAGACTAGGAAACTGCCCATCTTGGAATACACAAATTTGTTTCATTAAATTTTTGCAAAAAAGTACACTTTAGCCCATTCCTTAAATTAAATGAATCTAGAAAACTACAACCTAACCACACTATTTCCATTTTTAGATTTTCAGGTCCACACGGTTCATACTTTCCCCTTCACCATGTTCTAACTCTTAACCCACCCACCCACGCCCTTAACCCCCCTACCCCACAAACCAAATAAGATTCCCTTTTTTAAAAGGAAAAAATATGCATAATAGAACACTGGAAACTACAGTATATTGGTTACTGTTTAAGCTACGTCTGTCTGTTCATAACGGAATGACACATCAAAAGAGGACATCGGAAAACAACATTTGCTATACAACAGAACCTTCGGCACCCACTACCACGTCGTTTTACTCAATATTAAAATAAAATATTAATGAAGAATTAGTTTATTTAAAAATTTATACTATTTGCATTAACTGGCAACCTTGAAAAATAAGGCATGTCCAGCATGTTAAAAGAAACTTTTTAGAGCTTAAGCTATATGTACTCAGAGCTTAACCTTATTTCCAATATCATAAACTAATTATCAAGAAAAGTTTTTATGCACTGATAGTGTTAAATAACACTGATGTAAAAGATTTATTACATTGTTGATATAGTATAATTTAAATCTATTAAAAATAGTTGCTAATTAACCTATTATCGTTATGCTAAACTACAATGACAATAATTTAAAAAATAATAATTGTACAGAGTTCATGTATTAACTTAGTCTTGTTTAAATTATTATTGTAGAAAAGTTAAAACCAAATATATTATGATATAACAACTAACCAGATATGCCCGGAAATGTGATTGTATGACGACGGCGGCCCAATCTTCTCGGCTGCCGGATTCTGCTCTACTTCTGTTAACAACCGCCGCAGAGGAGTTGGAGGAAGAGCTGACAGCAACACCATTCCACGTCATCACAGCAGCAGCACCACCACTAGTACTGTTACTAGCAGCAGTACCTCTGCCGCTACTAGTGAGTTTCACAACCGCAGCGGCAGCTTGAGCGGCGGCTATAGCAGCTTCCGCCACAACAGCGGTTGCTTCCGCCACCGCAATTGCACGCTTAGTCGGATCAATACTGCCAATGGCGTCGGTTGAGATACCATAATTTGATGATAAAGAAGATTTATTATCAGCAAGTTTAATAAAAGAAGATTCTTTTTCTCTGTATGATTTAACAAAGCTCCATTTTTTCTTAGTGGGTTTAGTTGGGTTTGGATTAGGATTATTTTGATAAGAAGAAGAAGATGATGGGTCGGTTTTTTTAAGGCCAAGAAGCCCTCTAAACCATTTGGATGCTTTGCCCATTTAGTTAAAATAAAAGTTTTGGTATTAAAAAGAACATTTTTTTCTTCTTTTCTTTTTTGTTGCAGAGAAATGGAGGTGAAGAGAGTGAGTGAAAGGAGTGAGAGGGAAGGAGGAGACGTGGGAGAAGATGCGAGATTTGTGAGAAATAAAATAGGAGAGAAGTCCAAAATAATGTGCTATGGACTTTGTACTAGTTCTACTTGGGATTAGAAACTGGGTTAATTTATTGTGAACAGTGGAAGTAATATTTACTCCAATGCTGGCTACTGTATAATTGAATGACCAAATTGCCCTAGTCAACTAGATATATGCTACTAATAAAAACTCTTAAGAGTAATAGTTTACATTTTTTTTTATTTATACATAAAGGGATGGCGAACAAGAAAATGGGAGAGAAAATTATAGGCTAAGAAATAAAATCCTTACAAATATGATAAAAATTTAATTAACCAACCATCTGGATTATTAAAAAAATTCTTGTAATCTAACTACGAATTGTGTAACTAGTTGAATGTATAAAAGATAGTTATGCGTCGCAAAATAATTGCGCATTAAGAATAGCGGTAAGACTGCACATCTCTCCATATCACGCTTATAAATATTCACTGAATTTGTTGTTGTTATTATGTGCGCGTAGTGTAACTCATGGGCGGATTCGACAGTTTATATATGGATTCAATTGAACTCCGTTACTTTTATCATAGATATGAATTTTTAGTATAAACTTGCTGAAAATCTGAGCTATGAATCCACAACTCAAGTAAAATTATGATTTTCACCTGTTAAAATCAAAATCTTGAAACCATAAAATTAAAATTTAGGATCCACCTGTGGTGTAACTTGATTGGTTGCAACAGATAAACCTACCCTTTTTATACCAAGTCATTAAACCTAGAGTGTAGGCACTAACCGACACTTTGATGTTTAAGTGACCTAACAAAGTGAGATTCTTCACATAACTACTACTATTGGTGTATATGTAGGTCAAAGAGACTCAATCCTCACTTGACCAAAAATATTTAAGGAAGGTTTGAAATGACATAGTGAAGGTCCAAGCTAAGGTTCAAGAATTGTGATATGTTTTATATTATACTAAATTCAGGGCAGATCCACCTTAGGTCAAGCGGTGTCTTTCATAGCTTAAAAAGAGGTATGTAGCTTATCGGTCAAAACCCAAGGATTGCTATGCGAGGCTTACGAGTTCGAACCGTTGTAACCTCATTTTGTGTGTTATTCATCTAAAAAAATTCTTTTTGGTAATTGAAGGAATATTGTTGCTTCCCTTGTAAGTTGTATTTTTTTGATTGTTTTTTTAAATATAATATTATTATAATTTATTTATTTTTCACGACTAATGGTGACACCGCTTACATGATACTAATGCATGAGGAAAAGGAGCATATGAGCATTAGTCCGGTCGTCTTTTCTCTTTTGAGTCAGGTTCTTAAGACAGGAAATCGGATTTTCTGAATATCTCTCTTCCGGCCTATGTTGTAAGTTAGTTAGTTAGAGATCGAAACTGGACCTGAGAGAGACTAGACTTCTAGTAAGAGTAGGTGCGCCTTAAGTTGAGGAGAGCTGTTCACAAGCAGTGGTTATGAGCTCTTTCTTGTTCCGGTTCAGAAGAGGCTGCGCACCTTCAGTTGCACTAGTGGATTGAATAACCTTTTTTTTTAGTGCCAACAAAGTGCATGTGTTCTTGGTTAATAAAAACACAAGTATAGGCTGGAGGACTGATACTATAAGTAGGACAAAGGCCTTCAAAGAGAAATGAAAGGATTTTTTTAGCATTTTTCCACTTTATCCAAGGAATCCCTTTCTTGGCATTTGTATTTGAGAGAGAGAGCTATGCTTAGGTCAGTTCCTTCAGTCAACTTTTTTGGTAAGCCAAAAGTGAACTTTAGGTAAGTAAGTAGTCCCGTATGAAATTCATAAAACATTNTAGGAGAGTGTCGTGTATCATATGTAGCAAAACTATGAACGGGAGCTAGCAATCCAGACCGTATTGAAAAGGTTCCTGAGACACAACATGGAAAAGTAATAATATTAAGAAACGAGGTCCAAGAATGAAGAAGGGGTAGAATTACTGAATGAATACGAGCTGTGGCTAATAACCGAGGCATAAAAAAGCATTTTCTACGGGATCCCGAAACCACCAGCCACCCCGACCTAATTCATGATAAGCCCACCAACTTCCTGAATGAGCTGAACCAACAAGAGATATTACGTTCTACCTTTTGCTTCGAGCCCGACCGAGAGTGAGCTTCCCGATAGTCTCTTCCTTCCTAAAAATAGAACTCTAACCTTTCTTATCACAGTAGATAAGACTGTAAAGAAAAAGGATTCTTTTTGTACCCCCAATACATCTTGCATGCATATAGTCTCATAAAATGAAAATTTGTATGTCCAATTTGAATCGATCTCAATGGATCCCTCGTTACTGCCTAGAGAAGAAGAATAGGTAGGGATGACAGGATTTGAACCCGTGACATTTTTTATCCAAAACAAAGGCTCTACCAAACTGCGCTATATTTTTCAATTGAGATTTCGATATAGAAGGATCTCTTTATTTATTCACCGCGGGTTCTCGCATCATTTTCTTGAAAAGATATTATATCATTGTGGGAGAGTTTAAAATGAGTAATTACGTATTCAAATTCGGTTGAACGAGAGGAGAAAAAAAAGAGAAGATAGAATCCAATTCTTTTAGATACTTTATCTAAGAAACTCTCTTCGGTCGCCGGCTCCCCTGTCATCAGGTCACAAACTTCCTTGACCTTTCGGCACTGGGCAGGCGTCAACCCCCATACATGTTCTTACGACTTTGCGGAGACCTGTGTTTTTGGTAAACAGTCGCCCGGGCCTGGTCACTGCGACCCCCTTTGTGAGGAATTGACCTTATTCCTAGAACGGAATATAGACATTGGTACAAGAGGAGGCTCGAGGGACCTCGAGCGTAATATACGCTACCATCGGAGAGACTTTAGCCACATCTTAACCCATGGTTGAAGAATGAGGCGATCATGAAAGTCCTCCCGTGGAAAAAATATCCGAAGATCTTCTCTTTCCTTTTCATTACAAACAAAGCTCGTTTCAAGCTTCCAAAACAAGCAGAAAAATACGTTGTCGGTTCAGCAACTCAATAAAATGTCAGGTCAATCACATGACTCATCCTGTTAGTCGAGCATAGCTAACGCTACTATGACGCTACGCTGCGCCTGCACTGACGTGACTTACAAACAGCTGACACTATATAGCCATATAGGCAACGCTCGGGACCACCTCCCTTCGCTTCAGAGTCTTAGGCGCAGCTCGTTAGGTATTTCCATTTCAAAAAAAAAAAGTAAAAAATAAAAATTGGGTTGCGCTATATATATGAAAGAGTATACAATAATGATGTATTTGACAAATCAAAATACTTTTCTCATGTACGGAGTAATTAAGGTTACTTGCCTCTTTGAAAGTATTAATTTTATGTTTAGGTTACCTTCCTTGACCTTAGGTTGACCAATTCGATACTTCTAACTATCAAATAATATTTGTAGTACTTAATGATTCTACACTATCTAATTAAATAAACTATAACAGATTAAGATCTATTGAAATAATGTAAAAAAAATATTTACAATGTCTTCTCTTTTCTAGTAAATCACATTTCCGTGGACACAAATGTTAGCTATCGAAATTCTAATCTGATACTAATCCAAAAGCAATCTTCTTTCGTTACTGTAAATTTTACTAAGAAACTCTTAGTGGGGTTTGGACATAAGAATTGTAAAATTCCAAAAAAAATAAAAAAAAAATTCAAGTAAAAATGGTATTTGAAATTGTGTTTGGATATGAATATAATTTTGGATAGTTTTTGAATTTTTATGAGTTATCTTAGTGAAAATTTTGAAAAAATAGCTTTTTAAAATTTTTCAAAATTTTGAAATATTCCAAAATTCATCTTCAAGTAAAAATTTGAAATTTTACGGTCAAACACTGATTTAGAAAAAAATAAAAAAATTTCGAAAAAAATTAAAAAAAATTCTTATGTCCAAACGGGCTCTTAAAGGTAACAAAGGTAAACATTGCCCTGTACTCTACTAAATGATCTTGAAGTTAAAGCCTATTTAGGGTTAATAGAATGTTTTCTACCCTATATATTTTAGATTAAATGACATGTTTGATGATAGTTGATTTGATAAATTAAGAAGTAAAATTGTTCTACTGGTATGTACTTTATAAGATTATGCATTCATGCTTCTCTGAAAATAAATTTATGAAAAATGGTGCCAAAAGTTAGATTGATGTGTCCACAAAATAAATTGAAGCACGTTAAATTATAGAAAGTTTTTTAAAAACATATTTACAAGTCAAATTGGAAAAAAAAAAAAGATAAATAAAGGTTGTACCATGGAAGAAGAGTTATAGAGATGAAAAATATGTTCATAAACCTTTCGAGATTGTTTCAAATTCATAAGACATAAGGGGTCGTTTGGCAAGCAGACTAAGTTATTTCGGGATAATAATCACAGGATTATAATTTCTGAACTATTTTACCCTACTTAGAGGTGAGATAAAATAATTCCAACTTTGATGGGATAAGGGGAGATAAGGTGGGATATCCGGTATTAAGTCTAGGATAAAAATTTATACCATAACTGGTTGATGATATAAATTTATTCCAGAATAATTTTATACCATCAACCAAATATGATATAAAAAGTTTTTACCTTATCTCACTTTATCCCGCGTACCAAAC
Source organism: Nicotiana paniculata (assembly GCA_005239505.1). Taxonomy (NCBI): domain Eukaryota; kingdom Viridiplantae; phylum Streptophyta; class Magnoliopsida; order Solanales; family Solanaceae; genus Nicotiana; species Nicotiana paniculata. Next base: position 14,945 of record ML339326.1, read on the forward strand.
GACCCGATAGAGTACCACTACATATTCTAATTCTTCATGGAGAAAGCGACCCTTCATTTTTTATTATATAACATTCTCTATATTAAAAAAAAGAAACTGCTAATGATTTTGAATAGTTCTACCCAATCTATATCTCAAGCAACCATCTTTTGTAATTATATTGTTCCAATAATTATTTTTAATAATATACAAGTAAAATAATTACGCGAAACTTCACATTCAGTCAAATTATATTAATTGAAATGATATCAAGAGAATATTATTGACACGTAATTGGAAACACATTAAATTAATCCACTAACTTCCAATCCCAAGGTACGTTAGAAGTAATTAATGGTGAACCATAGGTGCAAAAAATTACCAAAAGTTCATATAACTTTCGGCTATGTGGCTGGTAGCAGGGAGAGATTCCTGGCAACTGCTAACAAATCTTTAAAAAATCTCAATAGTAGGTCTCTTTAGAGGACTGACATAAATATTCCACTAGAGTTTAGACTCCCCTCTCCTCTGTAAATGTTCATGAGTATCCTCACAACTTAGGACAGTAGAAGACAAATTCAAAGTATAGTCCTGACGTGCTCTTTTGAATATTTGTCCATTTATTCAACAACGTGACGTGCTCTTCTGAATATCATTCACTTAATCAACAGCATTTTCTTCGGATTAATCTAATTTATGTTTTTTCTTTCATATACATTTTAGTTGAGTTTAATTCTTTCTAGTGAATCTTTTGCGGTCAGCAGACCTTCTCGCTTTTCATGAATGTGTCTCTCTCTTATGTTTATGTGAGTTCTACCCGTCTTTTATTCAGTTTGGTTCTTACTCCTTATAAACCTTTACTTTTTGGAGGGTTGGTGGGCGAAGAGCTAAGCCACTATTATCGTGACAAAATGATGCACTTAAAGTGTAAATTTTTAGATTAAAGAATTGCGTGGCATAATATAACTTTTTTGTTTCCTATTATGTGCATACGAAGAGAGCCAACACAACGCGTTTGTTAGCAACACAAGTGCTACTATGTTAATCATTTCCTAATAGCTGAATATTATTTCCGCGGGGACCAAAAATTGATGCTCGCAAATTACTCCGAGCATTTGTGCCGTTTCTTAATTGAAGGAAACAAATAACGAGTAGGTGGTAGAGAAGAAGAAGAAACAACGGCACAAATATACAGGGGGAAAATGTCAAAATTGAGGGACACGAGTCATACACAAAGGAAGAACTTGGTCAACAAAAGAGGGCCTTATAAGTGATAACCGTCCAATTACTGTTCCCTTTTCCAATGACATTTACCACTATGCATTGACTCTTAGGTCAATTATAGATAGCAATGGCGGTTGGTAGATCAACGGTGGTCAATTCGAATGTTCAAACTACATTGGTTATGCACTGGAATTAAGTAAATTTACACACACACATATATATATACATACATTTTTCTTCATCGACTGTCGATTTTTTATTAGGTGGCCGATATCTTTGATGCTTTGGCTCGCGTAGGAAAGGGTAAGGGTTCCAAACTTAGCCTGTGAACTTTGATGAAGACTTGTATCACTATTTGTTTTTTCGTGGCTCGATTGCTCTTTTGCTTCTTTCTTTTGGCGTGAAGTATTTGGTGAGATCTTTCTTCGCTTGTTAAAAAGTTGGCCCTTGCTCAAAAATCTTTATATATATATATAGATATATATATTATTGGTGTTGGGCTTAGAAAATTCAGAAAATTAAACTGGATCGTCAATGACAACCTACAGTTGGGAGCCCTTGGACCATAATTCATGCAGAATCTATTGTTTGTATCAAAAGAGATCTTTCATGGTTACAGATACTCCTCATTAATTAAATTAATTAATATATGAAGTTGTAAAAAATTAATCTAAATAGCCTTCATCCAACCACAACAACAACAATATACTCAGTAAAATCCTACTAATGGAATCTGGGGAGAATAGAGTATACGCAGACCTTACCCCTACTCCGAAAAGAATAGAGAGACTGTTTCCGGGAGACTCTCGGTTCAATATGAGAGACAATAATATCAGAAAAGAAACAAGAGAAAAGGCATGTAACAACAAAAGATGCCAGAAAGAAAATAACAATAACGAATAAGTGAAAGAACAATTGCACAAAACTATGCAAGACAACAATGTGAACACAACATAGACCGCTAACAAACCTACACGAAACTCTATCAGACTACCCTGTACAAAGAGGGAAAAACTCTCGACTAGCCCTTAGCCTACCACCCTAATGCTCGACCTCCACATTTCCCTATCAAGAGACATGTCCTCGGAAATCTTAAGCTGCGTCATGTCCTGCTTAATCACCTCGCCCCAATACTTCTTAGGCCGCCCTCTGCCTCTTCTCGTATCTGCTAAAGTCAACCGCTCACACCCCTTGACCGGTGCATCTAGGCTTCTCCTCCGCACGTGTCCGAACCATCTAAGTCGCGCTTCGTGCATCTTGTCGTCCACGAGAGCCACGCCCACCCTCTCCCGAATATCTTCATTCTGAATCTTATCTAGCCTAGTGTGTTCACACATCCATCTCAACATTCTCATTTATGCTACTTTCATATTTTGGATATGTGAATTCTTGACTGGCCAACACTCAACTCCATACAACATGGCCGATTTAACCAACGCTCTATAGAACTTACCTTTGAGTTTCGATGGCACATTCTTGTCACAGAGGACTCCAGGAGCTAACATCCATTTCATCCATCCTACCCCAATACGGTGCGTAACATCCCTGTTGATCTCCCCATCTCCTTGGATAATTGATCCTAAGTACTTAAAACTTTCTCTCTTGAGGATGACCTGTGAGTCAAGCCTGACTTCCACATCCGCTTCCCCCGTCACGTCGCTGAACTTATACTCCACATATTTTGTCTTAGTCCTACTCAACTTGAAACCTTTAGACTCCAGGGCCTGCCTCCATACCTCCAGTCTCCCATTAACAATGTCTCGCGTCTCATCAATCAGAACTATATCATCAGCAAACAACATACACCATGGCACCTCTCCTTGGATATGGTGTGTCAGTGCGTCCATCGCCAAAGCAAATAAGAACGGGCTGAGCGCAAATCCTTGGTGTAACCCCATAAGTACAGGCTGACCGGTACAGTATGGTATTTAAATATTTTGATTTGGTATTTTTAGTATTCGGTTTCTTAAAATGTAATACCAATACCGTACCTAATTAAATTCGGTATGGTTCAATTTTCTCCTTTCGGTTTGATAACTTCGGTTAATTCGGTTTGAATACTAACTAGTGCATAGAGTCATAGACTGTAATATTCTAAATTAAGGTACTCAAAAGTACAAACAAAAAATATTTGTTGACAAAAATTTTATCCAAAACTGGCAAATATCAACTAAGAGAGAGAAAATTATACATAAAAGAATAAATTTGATCATTAGAAATGTCTTGTTAGTTGCTTAGAGTTAATTGATGAACTTAGAGAATAACGGAAAGCAAAATTTTAGATTTTTAGATTTATGTTATAATTAATGATATGTGTATTGTGTAATATAATATATATTTTGGTATTTCATTTTAAAATATCAAATACCATACCTAATACCAATATTTTTTAAAACTTAAATCAAATACCATACTGAATACTGAAATATCAAATACCAAATATTAAAATTTTCGATTTCGATACGATAATTCGATATTTACCAAATTATGCACATGCCTGCTTCGAACCTCACGTACGTTTGATTCGAGACTAATGGTGTGGTACAAAGGCATTCGAGACTAATCTGTTGTTGTGTTCGAACAAAAGATTCACTTGCAAATTCTTAATTGTAATTGTTTAATCTTCAAATTTTTTATTAAGTTGATATTGAAATTAATGACCAAATTATTAAACAAATATCGATATGCAAAAAATAATTTGTTGAAATTGAAATAATAAAGTCATTTTAAGGCCAAATAAAAATATTTGTTTCTATACAAGCACAAGTGTGGTACCCTTTTCTATCTTATAAATCTTGTACTGCCAATGGAGTTTTATGTCCATTGTGTCACGTCCTTAGTCTTTTATTAAGTACACGTGCGATATTTGACAATTCGTTCACGATTTTGCACAATTTACTTATATTTTTGCTATGTCAAGTCAGCCTTACTACACTAATTAAAGATCGTTAAGGGAATGTTAGAACACAGTAGAATTGCCAAAGGAAGCTTTTGTATTAGAGATAACTTGATTGTTTTGCTTGATGAATTACAAATGAATGGGGAAAAGGGCCAAATTTTTACCTCTACTTTTGAAAATTATCCACGTTAATACCCCGTTCTACTTTCCGGCTAAAATAATACCTACCGTTAATAAACTAGAAGAAATTGTACCTAAAACTAATGGACATCCTACGTGGAGACCGGACCCCATAATAATTTGCCAACTAGACATTATACTAACACGCCCAGCCCCAGTTCTTAATAACCCGCCTAAGCCTCGCCCCGCCCCACTTATATCAGTTACCCTCCTAGTAAATTATTCCCAACCCGGTCAAAAACATTTCACCTTCATCTACAGAAAAATCTCTCACGTCTCTCTTCACTATAAAGAATCTACTTCATCGTGGATGCATATGAAGGTACCTTTTTTCTTGTTAAAATTACTAAATCATCATTTCTTTGGTTTGTTTTTGGTATGGATAGAAGCATATCGCCTCATTGTTTTGATTTTTTTGTTTCTCTGACTAGGGTTTTGACTGATTTATGTTGATATGTATTTTTTTAGTTAGGAGGTGTGTTTGATTTTTGTTGTTTTTGTCTGCATGTGGTCTGTTCATACTCGATTAACCCTAAATTAGTTTTCCTTATTTGGGTCTTCATTACAGGTGGTTTAGGGTTAGTATTTTGTATTGGATTCATAAATATCTGGTTTAGGGTTGGGAATAATTTTCTTGTTTTTTGTATTTTTGTGGTCCTACATATATGGTATTTGACAGTAGGCCCTTTGTGTTGGATCTGTGTATTTGATGCTTTTATTTTGGATGTTTGGTCCCCTATTTCTTATACAAGTGGGTCAGAGTCTTGTTTTTTTCTGTTTTGTTTATATACTTTGTCCCCCATCATCTCTTTGTTTATTGTAGTTGTTTCTTCATATGTGGCAACCCACTATTTTTTTTGTTTGTTTATGTATCTTTGTCTTCACTTTATGTGGTTCTTATGTCTTTATTATATGGCCAACTTTGTCAGCATATTATATAGATTGTAATGTTACCTTTTTGTTAATTTTTTCACTTTCTTATTCTGCAGCTTATATGCAATGGTCTTATTGGATCCGATCTTTCATTATGGTGGTGATTGAATATACAATCCACAAGTCTTGTACTCAAGGAAGCTTGTGCACACTGTTAAAGGTTTTAACTCTGACCAATTGTCTTATAACTATTTAGTAAATGAATTTACTTCTAAGTTGGAAATTATTGGAGTTCAACAAGTAATGGTGAATGGGCCTAGTGATAGATATTATGAAATAGAAAGTGATCAAGGGGTTAGGAGTCTACTGTCTTTGGTTAGTGATCAGTTTAATGTGATTGACTTCTTTGCTGTAGATGAGTGTGAGTTAAGTATTAATGTTCATAATATAGTCTAGCACATTGAGTCAAACATAATAGAACTTGATGCTGCCACTGACTGTAGTTCAGATGACAGTGAAGAACATGGCTGTCACTCTTCTGATTATTCAGATAATTCTGATAGTGAATCTGAATCTGAGTCATTAGAAAGACTGCAAACACAAAAAGAGAGGAAAATATCTGATAAATTGACTGATTATAAGGAGTCACACAAGTCCATGACTTTCAAAGACATTCCAGAAGCTAGAACATTCATCAACATGTATTCCCTTGCTAATGTTTATGGGTTAAAACAACTTAAGAGTTTCCCCCAAAAGCTTAGGTCCAGATGTTTAGATGAAGACTGCCCATTTGTTTGTCATATTTCCAAAGACTCTAAAGGCCCTGGTGTTAAATTCAAGACCCTAAAGGAAGAACATAAGTGTAATACTGCATATGATAACCATGGGGTAAATGCAAAAACAATAGCTGCTTACTTTAAGAGAGGGCTTCAAGATAATCCTAAGATTAAAATTAAGGAGATGATGGCAAGTGTAAAAGCTGCATTTAACATCAATGTTAGCCATTCAAAGTGTAAGAGAGCCAAGAGAATGATATTGGAGAAAATGGAGGGTAGTTTTGCAGATGAGTATAACAAGCTTGAGGCTTATGCAAATGAATTAAGGTCCAGTAATCCAGGAACATATGTTGTGATTAATATTTCAAAGGATGCACTTAGTAAAGGTAAAAGAAGATTCTTAAGAATGTGCATATGGTTTCATGCATTGAAAATGGGGTTTAAGAGTGGGTTGAGACCATTCATTGGCTTGGATGGAACCTTTTTGAAATGAAAATGCAAGGGTCAATTGTTAGTAGCTGTTGCGCAAGACTCCATGAGGCATTTTTATCCCTTAGCTTGGGCTGTTGTTGATAAGAGGCCAAAGTGACATGGAGTTGGTTCTTAAGGCTGCTACAACATTTATGGGACCTCAAAATGGGAGAAGGGATCACACTTATTTCAGACATGCAAAAGGTAGACATCTATTCTTCATTGTTGCCTCTATTCATTTAGTAGACATCTACTTCTTATAACTGTTCTGTTTCTATAAGTTAACTGATTTATTTAGTTGAATTCACTGTTGCATTGGCTTATTGGATCTGATTATTAACTGTTTCATTTAGTTACTGTAGCATCAGGTTAACTGTTGCATTTAGTTACTGTTTCATTTAAGATAACTGATTCATTTCTTTATTGTTTCATGAAGGGTTTGATTTATTCAGTCCAATTGGTTCTTCCTGAAGCACACCATAGATACTGTGTAAGGCACATAGAGGCAAATTGTTGCAAAAGATGGGGACATGGGGAATATAAGAAGTACTTATGGTGGGCTGCATGGAGCACATATAAGGAAGATTTTAAAGACCAATTGAGGAATATGGCACAAGTGAATGAAGATGGTAAGGATGTTGTTGAAGATTTGATGAAGTACCCACCTGAAAGTTGGAGTAGAGCATACTTTGACACTGTTTGCAAGAACTATTCAGTGGACAACAACCTAACTGAGTCCTTCAATTCATGGATCAAGGAAGCAAGATTCAAGCCAATTATCAAGATGCTTGAGGATATAAGAGTAAAGTTTATGGACATGCTAAGAGAGCATGAATATGATGTGATGTCAGGGAGTAATGACTTCAGTCCCCAAACAATGCAACTATATAGCCAATACTTGAAGATTGCAAACAAGTGTCATGTTCATTCCAATGGCCAAGAAGGGTATGGAGTGAGTGAAGATGGTGACAGACACACAATGAATATGGACATAAGAGATGCACATGTAGGACATGGGACCTTAATGGAATCCCTTGTCCTCATGCAATCAAAGCAATGCAACACATCAAAATGAATCCTTTGACTGAAATACACTGGTGGTACACCAAAGAGGCCTATCTCCTAGCATATTCACATAAACTACAACCAGTGAGAGGAGAAAAATTCTGGAAGGTTGAAGCATCTCATGCAATGGAACCACCAGAATTTGTTAAGATGGCTGGCAGGCCTAAAATCAAAAGAACAAGAGAAAAAATGAAATAGTTAACAGACAAGGTGAATGGATGCAGTCCAGGAAGGGTAGGATAATGAAGTGTTCCACATGTGGTCAGCCTAGACATAATGCTAGGGGATGTGCAAAGGTAATACTTTAGTAATACTTTATTTTTAATACTGTCTATTCTATTCAGCTATTTACCTGTTCTATTTACCTAATTAATCTTACTTATTTGTTACATAGCATTCTAAGTGAAAGCAACCAATGGCAAGTAAGAAAAAGGGAAAGCAAGCAAAGAGGCAAAGATGTTTGACAACTTAAGACAGTGATATTGAACAACCCATGTCACCACTTGCTGCAAATATACCAGCTGAGGAGGACATACAACTTTCAACACCATTGTTCAGTCAAGCAAGTCAAGCAAGTCAGTCAAGTCATCTAGTACAAGACTCAAACTTTCAATTTATGCCAACTCCATTAGTGCAAAGGAAACCTCCAAACAACACTGTCCCATCAGATTTTGAGTTTCCTGATCATGAATCAGATTCTGCCCCAGAAATTAGGCCAAGGAGTTTCTCTGAAGAAAGGACAAGACAGCTTATGAGACAGCAAGGAACTATACCGGCTGTAACAAGGATCATCAAATTTGTTGGTGACTCATCTGGTGTGAAGACAAGAAACCATCTTGAGAAGATGGCCAAGTTGAAGACAAGAAAGGGTAATGGCAAGTCACAAAACTAATGTGACTTGAAATATAGGTGGACAACTTTTTGTGAATTTGAAGTTTAGAAGGCTTTTTGTGAATTTAAAGTTTAGAAGGCTTGTAATTACTGCTATGACAGTACTCTTGTTATCATTTGTTGGTTGATGTAATTACTGCTATGACAATATTATTTTTGCTGGTTGAATTTGGCAGTACAATTTTTTACTGGTTGATGTAATTACTGTATGACAGTATAGTTGGTATTTAAAATAGTTTGTTGGTGTTGAACAGTTAGTTTTTAATATTTGTTGGTGTTAACAATTTGTTGGTGTTTAAAACTGTTTCATTAAGTTAACAGTTAGTGTTTGTTGGTGTTATGATGCTGTTAACAGTTAATGTTGTTAACAGTTAGTGTTGTTTGTTGGTGATAAGGAGATGTTGTGCTAAGTATTATTTTTTGTTGTAAGGAGAGGTGTTCTTTGGTGCAGTCTCATTATCCTGCGTGTTCGGACTGCTCATCAGTTTCTTTGGATTTTCTGCAAGGAAAGCAATCTTTGCTACTACTTTTATAGTAACGGGGGTGGTGAATAAGTTCTTGACAGTTGCCATTAATGTTCTCATTTGGGATAAGCATGCTAGTCCATTTGGTTATATGCGCTTGTTGTTTACTATTGTTATGATGTCACTAGTGTTATTTGTTGGTGTTATACTGTAAGTTACCAGTAGTTGGTGTTAAACACCTACTATGAGGTAATATGTTTACACAGAAAATAGAAGCTACAATTGACTACTTTAGTCCAAAATACGCAGAAAATAGAAGCTAAACACAAGGTAGAATTCATTCCACAAAACAGTTACATGAAAATCTACTTAATTGACTACACAATGGTAATTAACTAGTTCCCTAGCAAACTAAACAATACATGTCAAATGACTACACAATGATAATTAACTAAACAATACATGTCAAATCTACTTCATTATCCAGGCAGCAAAGAATCCAACAAACATTGCCCAAGAACCAATTATCACCATCATTAGTTGTACAACTCTTTCTTCCAATATTTTGACTTTAGCAGCTTCAAATTTGTTCATGGATTCCATGTCAATTATTTTTTCTCTCAACTGTCTCTTTCAATCGTAGCGGCATTCAAAGACGACTTCAATTATCTTATTTCAAGCTAGGAACCATCCGCGGTTATTTCATCTTCCCATTCGAAATAACCACATGAATTATTCTACCAAAGAAACATTTAAAAGATTCATTTTTAAACAAATCAAAACATCTAGATTATAAAGATTATAAAAATACACATAGACATCTTACCTTAGGGCGTGCACATTTGTAAAATATTCTACCGGGGTTAGAGGCTGTGGTTGATGTGAAATAGTTAGCCATAATACCACATAGACACCTTCTCTGAGAAGAAGTACTGCTCTGCGACATTGATGAAGATGAGCGAGATTCCCACAATGGGCGAGATTCCCACAATGGCACAAAGATCAAGGCATAAATTTCGGAACAGATTTGTACGAATTCGTACTAGGCGGTTAGACAGCTGTACAGATTAGATTCCTTTCTAGAAATGAAAATGTACCTTATTTAGGACTCCCCTATTATATAAAGGGGAGCCCATTTATTTTTAAACATCATCAATCACTGGCAAAGAATATACAATCTTACTTTTCGTTCATCTCTCATTAGAATTGTTCCTTAACTTTATTATCCTTCCTTTACTTTGCTTTGTTGTTCATACTAGTGTTCCTCGAGGTCATCGTAGCTCGAGGCGCTCATACACTGGTTTAATTTAACTTGTTCACTTAAATTATCCATTTATCTTCTTGTTTATCAGTTAGTATTGGATTAAATCGCGTATCTTTAAGACCTTGATATAAATTTAATTGTTACTCAGATTCCAGGGTAAACAGTTTGGTACCCACCGTGGGGCTAAAGATAATAGTGATTATTCGAGTGCTGATTTTGATAACACATGTTATTTTCACACTTGTTCTTGTCAAAGAATTATTTTCAAGTTGAAACATGACAAACTCGCAAAACACACCCGTACACGGCACTGATGGTCTCGGATTTCACGGGGAAAATGATAATGTAGTTGCTTTAGAGGCCGGTGTACCATCGCTTAACCCTGGGGTAGTACCAATTGCAGAGCCAGTCGATGTTGGTTCGCGCATCTCTCTAAATGCGAACTTAGGTGCTGACATCGGAGGAAGTATAAGCGAGGAGGTCCGACCTGGTGGTCAAGGAACACAGGGTTTAGGAGATGGGGGAGTTAGCCTCCAAGTAATCTTCGAAATGCTACAAGCTCAGAAGATTTCTATCGCTTAGCTACAAAGTCAACAAAAAACTCCGAGCGTGATTGAGCCAGAAACCACTCGTCGTACTGAGCCGGTGCCGGAAAGGTCGAATGATAATGGATCAGGGAATGATCATACAATCATGAAAATACTCGAAGAGCTTACCAAAAGTATCAATTCTGGAGAAAAGAGGATCAAAGATAATGACAAAAAAGTGGAGACGTACAACTTCCGAGTCGATCAAATACCAGGAGCACCTCCGATTTTGAAGGGTTTGGATTCCAAAAAGTTCGTGCAAAAGACTTTTCCCCCTGAGCGCGGCCCCGAAGCCTATTCCAAAGAAGTTTCACATGCCGGACATACCTAAATACAATGGGACCAACGATCGTAATGAACACATCATTATATACACATGTGGTATAAAGGGGAACGACTTAGAGGATGATGAGATCGATTCCGTTTTGCTGAAAAAAATTGGGGAAAATTTATCTAAGGGAGCAATGATTTGGTATCACAACTTGCCCCCGAACTCTATCAATTCATTCGCCATGTTGGAAGATTCATTTGTAAAGAGACACGCTGGTACTATAAAGGCTGCAACGAGGAAATCAGACGTCTTCAAGATTAAACAAAGGGACAACGAAATGTTGAGGGAGTTCGTGTCCCGATTTCAGATGGAACGAATGGAGTTACAGCCGGTCTCCGATGATTGGGCTGTTCAAGCTTTCACATAAGGGTTGAATGAACAAAGTTTGATAGCATCACGACAGTTGAAGCAAAATCTAGTTGAATACCCTGCTATTACATGGGAGGACGTACATAACCGCTACCAATCAAAGATCAAGGTCGAGAGGACCAGTTGGGGGACCCCTCAGGGTCATTTCACCCAAACAGATTGGAGGTGAAGTCCTCGAGGTATATTGACAGAGAACCAAGGTCAAACATAGAATGATACCAGCCATATGTCGCAGATCGAAGAAACAACAGTTCGGGACACAATCCCCCCCGGAATGATCGAAGAAATGATCGAGTGCAAAACTCTCAGGGACTCATGAGTATGTCATGGGCAGCTTTTCAGCCATGCCCCATGACCCCTTGGACGCGCCCTGTGGCGTCCTGACAAGCCTCCCAACGCCTAGCGCCACGGACGGCCCCGTGGTCTTGGCCGCGCCAAGTGACAAACGCGCATGTACCTTTGTCGCCACACTGATATCCCTCGCCAGCGCCCAGCCGCAGGCAGCTGCCAACAGCGCTGCGTGCGCAGATTGTGATGCCTAAGAAAAAGTTCTGACAATAGACTTGTTTCTACCTTGTAGAAAACTAAGTCCTTTTCATTGTAAATATAGAGTAGTTTTATTACATGTATTTTCATTATAATTCTCTAGCTTATTTAGGTCAAATCTTGTAACTTTGGTTTATTTTTTTTTAAGAATTATTAGGGGGGATCAAGCAAGGGAGAATTACACAAAAATATAGTCCACCTATATACATTGCAGCAGAATAACCCAGTTACAACTTTGCAAATATGTAGCCCATTAACAATAGGCCAAAGTTTGAAAAATAAGCATTTTTTTATTCTGCAGATCTTCAAGCACAAAAATTCGGTGATTTTTTATTCTTCTTCCCCAAGTTTGTATATATTCCTATTCCAGCTACAAAAAATTCAAATTCATATATAATACAACTTGTAAACCTTAAATTTTATTCTTTTCCAAGTTCCAAACAGCATAAATAAAAAATAAAGATTGAAAAAACTATTGCACGTTCATTATTTTGCAAGTAAATCAACAAGAAAAGTCGATTTATACATAGATTGAACATATAAAATTTTAAATTTAGATTTAACTGCACATGTGCATTACATGTATAATGATGTATAACTTTGTATAAACTTGTATATACAATCTCTAATAATGTATATCAGAAAAATAAGACAAAGAAGAAGAAAAAAAGAAAGTGTCAAACATCCATGGATGCCTATTATACACGTACAATGTATATACACACTTATACATTAAAAATATATCTAATTTATACGACATTGTACGCATATATAAACACTTATACATGTTTATACAATACTGTATAAGTGTGTATAAACACCACCTATACAAATTTAAACTAGAAAACACCTTCTAGTCCATCATCACATTATGTATAGCTACCTATACAACTAATTTATACAACATTGTACGCATATATACACACTTATACTTTTTTATACAATATTGTATAAGTGTGTATAAACACTACCTATATAAATTTACACTAGAAAATACCTTCTGTCCATCATCACATTACAGTTTTCGGTGGTTACTGGTGTTGAATTTTTCCGGCGAGGTTTTGGCATTCAAATCTGGGCTTCACCAGTAGAAAATGATGAAATAAAAACTAAGAGAAATAAGAAAATATGAGACGAGGTCGCCGGGGATGCTTTTTTAGGCAAGATCTTGATAGTTTTAGGACAAATCTGATAGTTTTTGGACCGATATGCCAAACTTTATTGTGGTTCCTTAACCTCTGTTTGTCAATTAACTCAAAAATCGAAATCTAATTGACATAGAATGCGAGGATTATCACGAGTGTGTACAAAAAAGTTCTGTAATTTTTAGGGAGGAGGAAGAGAGAGGCGAGTGAAGAGTGATTGAGTATGTTGGGAAAGAAGAAAGAAGAAAACAAAAAAAACCTAGAAGTTTGTCTTTAATAATGGGCTAAAAACTAAAAAGTTTCTTTCATATTATATACAACCTGGGCCAAACCGAGTAAAGACTTCAAACCTAGGCTATTTTTAGTTGGGTTGCCGTGCCAAGTGATTAAATACGTAATTCTTTCATCAAGCAATCAAAAACTTTCTAGCAAGCAATTCTCTGTACTGGTGTCTCTCCCCCATCGACACCGTGTTGCCTTCTTTTGTAATAGCTTTCATTAATGCAATCAAGATTTCTTTCAATTCTCATTATTGTTCTCTCAATTGTTCTTGACATTCGTTTCCCTGTACGACACTGAAAATCTCGTCTAGCGTACGGAGGGGACCTCAGTTGGCATACAGCAACTGCAGTGACATCAGTTGGTTAGCCTTACGTCACCCTTCCAAGGAATCTCAAGAAGGCACTACGTAGTAGTTGGTATCAGAGTCTAGGCTCGATATCAGACGAGGGAACGTGTCACGATCCAATTTCGGAGTCGTGATGGCGCCTATCGTGGAACCAGGCAAGCCGCCCTTTTTATCTAAGCTAAATTCAATTTCCAGTAAAATACAATTTTTAAACGAATTTATTGATAACACTAAGGATCTGAAGTTTAAAACAATATTAGAAAAACTAAATTTAAACCTCCAACCCCAGATCCGGTGTCACTCAGTCATTAGCTGCTATTTAAACAAAATAAATAATGAAGAAATAGACAACATAGTCTCAAAATAAGTGCAACAGGTGGAATAAGGAAGAGAAGATGAGGTCGTGATCGCCAACTGCTACCTCGACAACTCCAATGAAAATTCTGTCCACTGCTCAATATCCACTGCCGGGTCCCGGTGTACCTAAATCTGCACACGAGGTGCAGGGGGTAACGTGAGCACACGAACTCAGAAGTAACGAACACAAACTATGGGCTGAGAAGTAGTGACGGACAAACCTCAAAATATTTACAATAAATAATATACAGAATTTAGACATGCTAATAGTTTATCAGGATGAGTAAATATGCCAAGCATGCCAGTATACTCTACATGCCATCATAAAACATATGTATGAAACCAGTGTGGATATGCACATAGTGCTCACAACTCTCCTACATAAGTATACTCAGTACTATATATGGCTCTCAGGCCCAGGGAAGTTCCATCCCGGAATATGCATAAACACCGGTGACCGTAGTCACTCCGTACTGAGAAAAAAGGCAAATCCAGCCCCACGGAGAAAGTTCATCTCCGGAATACAACACTCGGACAAGATCCATGCCCAGGGACGATCCATTACTCACATAACATCCACTTCGGACAAGATCCATGTCCAGGGAAGATCCATCCCTCACATCAATGCGCTCACTGGGGGTGTAAAGACTCTGGAGGGGCCCTAGTGGCCCAAACGCCATATCAAGCCAACGAAGTCATGCTTTAATATCGCTGCGGTGTGCAGTCCGATCTCATAACTGTCTCAATAACAGGCTCTCAGCCTTACTCAGTCATTACTCTTCAGTCTCACTCGCATGGATCACAGATGCATCCATCAGCCCGAAACAATGATAAGTATGCATATAATTAACAATACTGAGAATGAGATATGAAGTGATATGCTATATCAGGATTGAGTATATGAAATCAATTAATCACAAAATGAGACAGTAATATACGACCACTCGGGTCTCAGCATTTTCGGCGTGAAGCCTAGCATTTATACTTAATATGATTTCTAACAGGTTCACAATTACCACATTAAGAGAAGTACAGATGTCATCAAGGAATAATCACTAAGCGGTGCCATGGGATAATCCAGGCCACAAATACTCGGTGCACGCCCACACTCCCATCACTTGGCATGTGCGTCACCTCAACAATAGTCATAAATCATTTAGCTCGGGGTTTCAA
>ML339327.1:279-45971 GCA_005239505.1 Nicotiana paniculata
CTTCAGCATCTTGTGCTGATTTTTTTCATGACAAATCTATTCTATCAAGGAGGAAAAACTTCAGCACATTCTGTGCTAAAGTATGAGAAAATGAACTAAAAAACTTCAGCATCTTGTGCTGATGTTTTTCATGACAAATCTATTGTATCAAGGAGGAAAAACTTCAGCACATTCAGTGCTGAAGGAGGAAAAACTTCAGCAAAGTTTTTGAAAAAACTTAACTTTAGCATATTATTAGTGCTGAAGTTAGCCAAAAAAACAAATTGTTTAGCAAAAAATTCACCAAAACTTTAGCAAAAAATCTCAGGTATCATGAACATCAGTCAGATTCGAAAACTTACAATTTGAGTTTTTCTTTGGGAGAGGTGATCTGAGAAGAGACGGGGGATCGGTGAAGTGTTTTGTGAGAAGAGACGTATGTGATTCAAATATGAGAAGAGACGGAGCTGCGTGATTTTTATATGTTATGTCAGGGGTAGAATGGTCATATTAGTGCGGATTTTTTGTCAGCTGGCTACCAAATCAATAATATTTAAAAATAGGGTATAGGTTAAAAGGTGGCTGCTATGTAGGGCATGACTGCAAATCGCCCAACATTATTTAACTTTGTGTGTGAAATATGGTAGACAATATTTCATGCTAACTGATACACGCTTATTTACATACCTTTTAAACAAAATATACATTGCTTGTATCTACAAGGGCATAACATTAAAGGAGGCTTAAAGTGCCACAACGTTTACAACATGTATGATACAACTATTTACATATGCGGTCTTTGATTTTCTTTCTGGTCTTTTCTCTAACAGTCCTGACTCAAAACACCTGGAAACAAATAAACAAGTTATAAGTTGTAGAAGCGCGCAAGTTGAAGTATACAAGAAGGCAAAATTTCAGGTAAACAACAAAAACAAGTACTTGTTAATAATTAATAAAAGTCAGAGCATATATGAAACAAAAAATAGTTAAAAAAAAAAAAAAAAAAAAAAAAAAACAGTTACGTTTTTCCTCAATACATCATTCATATACTTTTGCAAATTTACTTGACTTAAATAGTTTAGACAATTTGTTGTCCAAAGGAATATGCTTTTTCACTAATCTTAGATTATTTTCAACAATAGTGAAGGGAGAAGAAACTGTCTAACACTGAAGTTTTATTTTTGATTTACCTTTTTTTTAATACATGAAATGCAGATAATAAAAATGATGCATGTACGCGACCATCAAATCGGATAAAGACGACATTATATACTAACTGTTGAATATTATTTACATGTATGCATATATGGAAACAGATTATCTATTCTAGGATGTTGTGTGGTTAAAAAGTGGCACATCCTTTACATTCATGAGAATACTATTTATATATAGACAAAAGATGATACATTCATAAAATGTGATTAGTCACACATGCAGAAGCAAGAAGTAATGATCAAATCTCACTGACAAATTTAAAAATAATGGCACCTGATGGAATGTCACTTGACAAATGTTAGTTATCTTGTAATATAATAGTACCAATATGATATTAGCAATATAAATATTCATCACCACAACATACAACATAGAACTGAGTAATCAGTGACACAAAATGTGGCATAATTTCACCGCCAGAGTCGCACAAAGAAGAACCTAAACTCATACACCAAAACTGTTAATTTGTGCTTTACAGTACACACGTACACCAGCAATATAGTTATTTAATCAGTGACCTAAAGACAGAATATAGTGACTTAACAACTAAGTAGACTAAATTCACAACCATAATCCAAATAACAGGAACCTCAATTTACAAAGTAAACCTTGTTCTTAGTCATAGCAATATACAAATTAGAGTAAGAATAAATTACCTTTTAATAGAAAAGTACATCCAAATATCAACAGAAAGACACATAATATTAAACCAATTTTAGTGTTGATCGAATAGTGTCACACCAAATTTGGTGCAATACTATTCACACTCTATAATGCTGCAAGATTTGGAGTTGGGTTGAAACAAAAAAATAGTGTTGGGTTGAAGATGCCCTTAGTAATTCGCGTCAATTAGTAATTTCCCAACTAGAAGCTTCCGTCACTTGCAACAATTTTCCATTACTGATCTTCTCTTTTCTAGAGCCTAAATGCTTCTCTATCTAAGTCCGAAACTGACACTGATCTGGTTGATAATTAAGAAGAAGAAATTTTTTGGGTAAAACCTCACATTGCTAACCAAATTTTGGAGTTCTTTATCTTCTTTAGTTCCCTTTCAATGTTCCTTTCTTCAATTTCACCTCCTCTCTTTAGCTCTTCCATGGCTTTCTCACGGTAAACTATTACTGATTTTGTTTATCTGTGTCTGAATAACAGGAACGAGATTCTAGTTTTTGCACCATCTGCAGAAAGGCTTCAATTATTGGTTCCCGTTTATTTTCTTCCTGCGGTAACCTTACCCTTATCATCAATTTCTCATTCTTGGTCTTCGTTCTGCATAGGATTCTCAAAGGAGGACTACTTTTTGTTGCAGCCTATGAACATTTACTGCCTTTGTTTCACCAGAGATAAAACTTCAACGGTGTGATAAAATTTCTCTTTTGTACTTAGATTTTACTCTCGCTTATCTCCGGGTCTTTTGTTCTTGGGGTCGGTCCAATTAAATTCATAGGTTTAAGAAGAAGCCTTATCAAATAGTGATCTTTTCTTTCGACCATATTTTGATTGTTTGAAGTAGTTCAATTCATGTTAGAAATCATTAAGTGGATAGTATAGTAAAGTGGGCTCTAAGTATTCTATAGAGTCCCAGCTTCTTGACGAGTCAATCTTTTAAAATCATTCATCGCATCTGACTAGCAACACATAAAGTTATTTATTTGATTTCGTACAATCGGGATGTTGTTTCCTATATTATATAACTGTTGTAGATTATAGTTGTTGATCTGACAAAACATAAATTGTTTTTTCGTAATTGTAGGAAGAGGTGTAGGGCGACAATATTATGGTGTTGCCATCAGTGGAAACAACCACTGACACTATGAGAAAGTTGATAGTTTGTTTCAATGTTTTAATGGATCTTTAGTAATTTACTGATCCTATATCGCATTTAGACACATGTTAACATTGATCAAAGTAGGTGATTGATTAAAGCTTTTCATCTTGCTTACGTCGTTTTTAATTTGAAACTTTTGATTATAAAGAAGTTGATTGTTCGCATATGAAGAAGGGTGGTGGAGAAGAGTGTTTTTTCAGCAGGATGCTAGAGTATAGTTGGCTCTAAAGTCTAATAAGGTAGCGTGTAACTTCAATTTTATTGTGCGGCTTCATTCCAATAGCATTATTTATTTTTCATTTTTGGACCTACTTATGCCAAATTCTTTTTGAACCATCCAAAAAATGGAGTGTGGTGGACCCCACACTCCACAATCATTTATCTATAGGAAAACCATAGCTGAAATTAAACAATAGAATCTGTATGACTTCTTGTATGATAATGAGATAGTTCTACAATTTCTTCCCTTTCACTTGCTTCATAGCTACAAAGAACATAGATTTTAGAGTTAATCCACGAGAATACTGCATCAGCTTTTGGCTGGAAATATGATAGAGTGGGAGATGCTCTTCTCATACATACTTTGTCATCAATTAACTTCCACATGTAAAAATAATCTGGCTCTTTTACTTTGAGAGGGATCTCATAAAAGAACATTTATTTACTGTTTAATCACATTAGCTCCACTTTACAAACACGATATTGTCATGTGAATTCCTCATATGCTGTTAAAGTATTTTACATACAATATCCCCACCTTCGCTATCTTTTCGCATTTTAAATTAGTTTATATGAATTGTAATAATGATAAACAGATCAATTTCTGTTTTTGTATGATATTTCTGATTGATAAGAAGAAATGCAAAGAAAAAAGGATTGGTACTCAGTAAAAAGGCCTAATTAAATAATAACAGTCATAAGCGAAAAGTAACTTTATATGAGGGATACATTACAAAAGTTGTATGGCGAACTATGCGGTTAATGAATATTTTTCTTAATATATTGTCTTTATTAGTTCTATTTTCAACTGTCCAACTTTACATGATTCTACGTAAAATCTGTATACATATTTTAGAATGCATGGAAAGAAAAATTATTCCTTTTCTTCTGTTTTTATATCGCATGGGTGCAGAGAGAATGGGAGGAGACAATTTGCTGGAATAGCAGAAGGATGGAGTTCCAAAATGTTGCTTCAGCCCTATTAATTTAAGCTCTAATGGTGGATGACTTAGCTAATGGTTCTGTTTATTGTACAGTTGTGCTCACTACGTCTTAAAAATCCGCAACACCATTTCATCATTATTTAATGTCTTGGTCTGCCTTTTTTTTTCCGGATAAAGTTGGTGATACAAAATTTGCAAAGGTTTCATTCCCTACTTCTAGCTATTTTGCAGGCCAGTTATAATATGATTGTCAACAGATCTCTATGTCTATATAATTATTGAGGATGAGTTTGGTGGGGAAATCACTGTTATTGAACCTATCAATGATTGCTTTGGATGATTTCATTTGCAGATTACGACTAACAAGGAGACTAAGAGATTCTATCATTTTTTTTACTTGATGCAGATGTTGCTCTTATTTTCTGTGGTCGCAAGGTGAAGTACTTCTCGAGATTCTTTGTTTCATTTGAAATCTTTCATGGTTCCTCATCAATATTTCTTGGATTCAATGAAATGGATTTGCTGTTAAATTAAGCTGCAATGGATTCTCATTTATTTAAGTTAACTTTAAATTGCATCTACTTGTCTCTTTTCTCCTATATTGAAGAAAATTTTGAACTTTCACTGAAGACATTCTACTTAAATATGTGTCCTTAATTATGTTGACATATGAAGTTCACACCAGTTCATAGCGGTATATGTCGAAAGAATGATAACATATTATCCAAGGTTATTCTCTTACGTCTTTCTTTCACAAGATACAATGTGAGACATGTACAATAGTAATTGATTTCATCTCCATTGTTGGGTTGTCTCTTGCGCATTGATCTGTGCCTTACATTTTCTCCCATATTTATTGATTTCTTTCTTTCTTTCTTAATAACATTTCCCTAATTGTTGTATTGAGTAACATCTCTTTAAATTCTAATTTAGCCGTTGCAGTTAGCACTAGCATGGTTATATATTCTGAACCATCAACCAAATATTTGAAAAGCTAAGCTTATGACATCTAGATGCAGGTAGTAGAACAGGAGTATGAAGTGTTTTGTATTCTATTTATACCTTTCAACTACTTTGGACTCAAATTATACATTACCATGATAAAATGGAAGAGGTTGTTGCTTGAAATGTGTTATTCAGTAATTATTTTCTGCTGAATAGTTCAAATACATGACTTAGCAACACTACTACTTGTATACTTCTCTGTGAATTTTTTTGTATTGATTGTTGGTCAGTGGGTTCCCACTGAATTTGGTGTTTGTATTACCGATTAAAGTAGCTGTATTTTGTTGGTCTTTGTATTGCCGACCGCAATTTAACAATTTTTAGTGTGTGAGTTTGGGTTCTTCTTAATGTGACTGACAGTGAAATCATGTTATACTATAGGTCATTGCTATTGGGTTCTGTGTTGTGGTAGAAAATATTTATATTGCTAATATCATATTGGTACCATTATGTTATACGTAATTGACATTTGATCATTAACTCCACGCTTCTACAGGTATTGTTATGTCAAAGACTGTAAGGAAGACTAATCACAGCATTGTGAATGCGTCGTACCGCAGTTGGTATATAATATCATTTTTATCCTATTTGATAGCCACTCACATGCATTAATATTTATTATCTGGTATTTCTCATATAACAAACCTAAGTTAATAAGAAGTAAAAGTTTCAACTCTTAAATGGTTGGGCCCGTCCTGGCAGAAGCTGGAGTTTCAACGCGGTTGCTTATCTGTCTTTCAGTTTTTGTTTATGGACCTCTTACATAATCTACAAAACATATCCTTAAATTCAAAACTGAACGGCCAATGCATCAGTTCTTGCACCCAATTAACTTTACAACTAAACACGTGTTTGTGGTTTTCAGTTGAGATATATGTAAATTGAGATGAACCTAAAGCAGCGAGCACGAACGGACTGCTGCAATTCATTCTTTCCTACTTCCTTCTGTCGCCGCTCTCTATGTTGTGTTGCTTCTTGGCTACAAGCCCAAATTCATTCCCTTGAGTCTCTTTGTTTATTTAAGAGTTAGGCTTCAAGCCTTAAAGCTTCTGCTTGCTACCAAGTCTTGCGATAGGTATGTCTATGATTCGCTTTACCTAAAATTTTATATTACCTCTTCTATTGCCAATTAATTTTCTATTGCAATATAGTTGAAGGACAATTCTGATTTGGCGTTTTAATTTATCGTAATAGGGTTCAAAAATCTTCATCTTTCAGTACCGGAAGAGGAGTTGTTATTAGGATAAATATTAAGCGATAACGACGCTTAATATGACTAACTATTAGTTAATAAAAGACGAAATATTACTAATAAAAAATTTAGGAATAGAAATGTTTTGGTAAACTAGGAATTAGATAACAGGGAACGGAGGCATTTCATACTCATATATGTGGGGGGGGGGGGGGGNCCCCCTTAATTTTAAGTAATTTAGATAAGCTGAAACCACTACCTGAACATGTTTATGTTATTGAAGCAACAAACACATATTTCATAGTAGTTGTGCTATGTATTATTTTGATTATGTGTTTATTACTGTAAAAACATGTCTCTACTACATACCCTTAAATGAAGGATCCATATACTGTTTTTGTTTCAGGTGTTGCATCATATTTGCATAAACTCGTAATTTATTCCGCCACACTCTAATTGTTGTATTGCTAAGTATACATATTGGTTGCTTACTTAAGTTATTGTAGCGTTTGGTTTAAAGTTCAACTCATATACATTGTATGCCTACTAAATAATGTTGATCACGCAATTTAGTTGAATTTCAACTTCTTTTTTTGGTATTTTTCAGTTGCCCTTTGCTTTAAAAAATTCATAAAATTAGAAAAGCTGCAGAGTTACGTTGCTATATAGGGATAAAATAAATGATGTGGCATCGGAAGAGAAACATGCTAACAAAATTTCTAGGAGACAATAATACATCATCTTCTGAGACTACTATATAATATCTACAGAATGGATTTCTAGGAGCTATAAGAGGCTCATTGCTTCTATCTAAAACAAGTCAGAGGGCTGAATTGTAGAACTTTGATGTGCAAATGCTGGCGACTATCGATGTGAGTGGAAGGGGGCAGGTAATGTGCTTTCTTTTTTGGTGGAATGATTCTTCCGTTTGGCAGTGGATATTTTGTCTAAAATTATTTTTGTACTAGCGTTTAATGTCTTTTTTGAAAAAACCGAGGGTAATTTAGACTTTTAACCAACAGTACCTACGTGTCTTTTAATATCCCTCCAACTGTGTTGTAACACAGAGCATATTAGCTTTTCTACTTCCTTTTTTCTCTTCATGCTTCTTCACGAATCTCTTTTCTTCTCTTCCTCCTTGGCTGCTCCGTCTGGTATTATCCATAAAGTGTTGCATGTAGGTAACTTCTTTCACTTTAAAATATAATTAAAATTTTTGGGATTTTAACCTAATTTTTTGAAATGGAATTTTAAGAACTCTGATTTCATGGATGTACCAAACAATTGAGAGTGTTGAAGTTCATTCATGAATATTGACGATGGAGTTCGAAACCTCTTCTCTAGCAGAGATCAGATTCCGATATAATCACCGGTATAATATCTTTCGATTTTCTTTCCTTTTCATATATATATATATATATGGGTTCTTCAGTTCTCTCTTAGCAAATCCTGATTACTTCCAAATTTGAGGTTTTTCTTAGTATGGTAATTTAGTGATTTCAATATTTGTTTGGTGTAGTTTCAGGTGTAATTTCAAATTTCTCTTCTTTAGTTCAGTTTGTCTGTAACCCTCAATTGTAGTTCTCATATTGGACCATCTCCTATCCTAACACCAAATTTCATACTAAATTTCGCACCAAAATGGTGTAACACTAAATTTGCTTCAACCATTACACTATATTTTACACACAAAAAAAATATTCATTTTCATATTCTTCTCTCTCTTCTATATTACATTATTATCTTCTATTTAAATTTTATTTTTTTATTTCCTTCAAACAAATTCTATTAATGTTAATGTATTTTTATTTTATGTATTGTTAATTTTCTTTTCTAAATTTTAGTTTTCACTTTTCAATTTTAGCAACATTAGATATCTTAAAAGATGAGCAAAATCGGTAAGCAAAACAAATACCAACCATCAGCCTTGAAGTTAAACTTCACACCTTGATGATTTGTTTTTTTGTGTTTCACAATACAGGTTTTGTTACATGTTCTTTGTTCCTGCAACATCAATAGCTGGTTGGTCCTACTGTAGACCTGTTATTGCAGTAGATGCAAAGTTTTTAAAGTCAAAATATCGTGGCGTTCTATTTGTTGTCGTATCAAAGGATGCAAACAATCAAATATTTCCTCTATCTTTTGGTGTAGCAGAATCAGAAAACAATGAGGCATACATTTGGTTCTTCGGAGAAATGAGAAAAGTAATTCAAGTCTGTCATGAAATGGTTTTCTTGTCTGATAGAAACCAGTCGATTGCAAATGGGATTAGAAAAGTTTATCCTGAAGCTCACCATGGTATCTGCCTCTATCACTTTGAGAAAATTTTAAAGCAAAGACATGTAAAAGCCATGGTGGTAAATTTTTTTCAAAGCGCTGCAAGGTCATACAAACGTGAAGATTTTAATAAGTTAATGTCCCAACTCAAAAGTGTTGACAAGAAAATATACAATTACATAATGGAAGAGCCTCCAGAAAGATGGGCTCGATCATGGTTCCCACGGCGACGTTATGATTTGCTGACAACAAATATTGTAGAATCAATGAATTATGTGTTACTAAAAGCGAGAGAAATGCCTATTTTAAGAATCTTAGATTACATCCAAGAAAAGTTGGGAGAGTGGTTTTATGAACGGAGAAAAAAAGCAAATAAATTTTTTTACAAAGTATCAATATGGGCAGAAAAAGAGATGACTAAGAAGATGGACTTGGCTTGTAAAATGATTGTGAGTATATTTATTAACTTCAGGATTTACTTTCAGCATGTTTTCTCTATAGCATAATCACTTCTGCTTTTTTATATCTGGTACAGTGATTTATTGCTTACATACAAAAAAAATTCATACTAGCTGAAGTTTTGTCCCTAGATTCTATAGTTTTGTTGTCATGAGTTTTTTGTAAAAACTTCAGCACCCACCATGCTGAAGTTTTGTCCCTAGATTCTATAATTTTGTCGTTACGAGCTTTATGAAAAGCTTTAGCAGAAGATGCTGAAGTTAATTCGCTCACTTGTAAAAACTTCAGCACACCATGTGGTGAAGTTTTGTCCTGGATTCTATAGTTTTGTAGTCATGATCTTTTTGAAAAACTTCAGCATAATTACTTCTGCTTTTTATTTCTGTTGCAGTGGTTTACTGCTTACATATAAAAAACTTCATACTTTTTCTTTTTGAATCAATAATACACTAATATAGTTTATCTTAATTTTCTATTCCTTCTTAGGTGTTCAACCTTAATTCAATGCTGTTTAGAATAAATAGTGAAGGAATCGAATTCATTGTGGACTTAAAAAGGAGAACTTGTGACTGCTGGGAATTCCAACTTGATGACTTGCCCTGTCCACATGCAATTGCTGCTATTAATAAGAGATATTTGCAAAAATCTGATTACTGCTCAAATTGGTATTCAAAGAAAACATGGTTCAAAACATATGAAGGATATGTGAATACTGTGGGAGATCAAAAATCATGGAATATTCCACCAAATGTAGAATTTGAGATCACAAAACCTCCCGATGTGGAGATTTTACAAGGAAGAAGACAAAAGAAGAGGCATATGCCAGCGACTGAATCAGTACCATGGAAGTCTACCAAATGCAATCGATGTAAACAAATTGAGAATAATAGAACAACTTGCTTATCTTCTCTAACACCTCATCCATATTCGAAGAAACACGCTGAAAAATACTCCAACATTCAATAATTCTTGATCAGAATTTGGACTTTCATTTTTGTATGAAATATGATTGAAACACTTCGCTGAAACAACTCTATTTTTCCATCTTTAGTTTTTTGTCACGATCCCTTATGAATTTCTGCACATTTGAAATACAATAGTTCGTAAGCACATTTGTGATATACAAAGTTTTAGTATTTAGCAATCCACCAGATGAATGCTTCGAATAGAATTTCTTTAGTAGTTCTTCTTCAAAGCCATTCAAAAGTTTGTTTCTTGTCAAACTGTAAGAAACTGAAGCTATTACAACAACAGTAGGTCATGCTACTTGTTTAATTAAAAGCTAGTACATATGAGATTCATCGATAATATGCAGTTTGTGCAACAACTATTATATGTCAAATTCCTAATAAGAGCAAGATTATGCCGGCCATCAAAAGCGCGACAAATTTAGCACAATACGATATTAGTCTTAGTTTTACTTGGATTCTTATAGCAGGAGAAACAAATAACATAAGAATTTTGCATTGTTGAGAATATATTTAAAGAAGATATGATCAAATATTATAATTATGTATAGATGTTCGTAGTAAAAGATTATACCACAATAATTTCAGTAATGTGTGGTGGACCTGAAAAATTTAGCACAATACGATATTAGTCTTAGTTTTACTTAGATTCTTATAGCAGGAGAAACAAATAACATAAGAATTTTGCATTGTTGAGAATATATATATAAAGAAGATATGATCAAATATTATAATTATGTATAAGTGTTCGTAGTAAAAGGTTATACCACAATAATTTCAGT
Organism: Nicotiana paniculata; assembly: GCA_005239505.1. Lineage (NCBI taxonomy): Eukaryota > Viridiplantae > Streptophyta > Magnoliopsida > Solanales > Solanaceae > Nicotiana > Nicotiana paniculata. The sequence continues at coordinate 11,148 of ML339327.1, forward strand.
AATGTATAGTGGACCTGAGTATTGCTAGAGAATACTTGAATCACCAATTGCTACTTAGACCAAATAAAACAAGTTTATGTATACTTACTGATCATCCATGATGAAATCTTGAATTCTCTTCCCATTTGAAGCATAAGTAGAGGGGCTGGCGTTGAGCACAATGGCAAGCACATCTTGCGTTTAAAAAACCACGAATAAGATAATAAATAATAACAATTATTATAGCCAATGATCGTAATAATAACAATAATTATTAATACTAATAAATGTGAATTTTAGGTGAAAAAATAACATAAATAGTTAAATATTCAATTACCGAATTCAGATCTCTCGGGTTGATATTCAAAGTTGTCAAATGGTGTAAGATTCAGACGCGTTGGCGGCGGTAGTGGATCTTCTGAAGGATTAACAGTTTCTATTGGCTCAACAATGGTACTTCTATCAATTGTCCATGTAAATTTGTTCAGTGGATTTCCATACATATAGTTTGATTCTTTGACTTGTGCAATTGATACCAAGTATGGAAGGGGCAAAACAGATGTTTAAAATGCATTATCTCAGCATTGAATATAATACATTCGACTTGACTTTCCTGCTTCTCAAAATTATGAATCCTTTAAAGATCACCTCTTCATCTTGAAAAATCATCAGTTGATACTTTTTCGTTTTCTCTCTGTTGTCTCTGGGTATGCCTTTATCAACTACTTGAATCTTGCAGGCCCATTCTTCTGTTTCGGGAGTAACTGCATTGATCTTAAATCTTTCTCTCATCTAGTGTAATCTGCAAATATAACACGTCACAATATAATAATGAGCATACATGAGATTGTCAGAATTATTATAAGACAAAATGAAAGAATACAAAGAGTGAACAAGTTGCACGTAAGAGGAACGATGGTCTAAGTTATAAAAAAAGCTTTTTCGATAATTTCATCATAAACTACATTAAACGTTGAGTGATCATCATCATCGCCAGCTATAGTTGGTCTAATTAATACCTTGACACAGTTAGAACCTTTAGCTCTTGATAAAGCAACGTATAGCTGACCATGAGAAAATACAGGTTCTCGCAAATAAATGCCAACAAAATTTAATGTTTGGCCTTGAGCTTTATTTATAGTCATGGCGAAACATAAGCGTATTGAAAATTGTGTTCTTTTAAATTGAAGGGGTAGTTTTTCGTCTTCTGATGTTAATAGTGGTATTCGCGGAATGAATACATGTGTATTTTTAAAATCACCACCGGATATTGTGGCACTAATGACATGAGATTTGAAATCATTACATATTAATCGTGTCCCATTGCACAAATCTTCGCAAGGATTTAAATTTCTTAATAATATAATTGGGCAATTTTTCTTTAGACACAGTTTATAAGGAGGTAAACCAGGAGGATTTAAAGTATGCAAAAAATCTTCATATTCACTCTGATCTTTTGGATCAATTGTTTCATCAGTAGCTAAATAGACTTTTTCATCAGTTGGGAATTGAATAATTAGCATGTCATTTATTTCATCGACAAAATCGTTCTTTATAGTTAGAATTGCAGGAGAAGTTATAAAGGAAATATTTGAATGAATTAAATATAAATCAGGATAAGTAACTTTAAATAGATGATTCAAGAAATCTTTTTCAGTAGTGAAAGGTATGATTAGAGAAAGGGGAATTTCTATTTTGCTCTTATCATTTTTTTTTCTTTTCCATTACCAATTCTCATTAAATATTCACAAAAAGATGGGTCTATTTTTGCACGCATATTTTTGGACAACTCTAATTTTTCAAGTTGATGCCAAATCTCAGAACATAGTAAACTTACATGAACAAAATCTTCCCTTTGTCCACCACGAACAACGGGAAGAGTTTGTCTAAAATCGCCACTGAGTACAACAACCTTTCCTTCGAACAACATAGATGTTTCCATTAAATATCTAAGGAGTAAATCTAGTGCTTCAATCATTTCTTTTTTCGCCATAGAAATTTCGTCCCATACTATTAGTTTTGCATCTCGAATCAATGATGCCAACGAACTTTGTTTACTAATATTGCAACTAAAATTTTCATCAACATCAATAGGTATTTTAAATCGAGAATGAGGCAACGTATAGCTGACCATGAGAAAATACAGGTTCTCGCAAATAAATGCCAACAAAATCTAATGTTTGGCCTTGAGCTTTATTTATAGTCATGGCAAAACATAAGCGTATTGAAAATTGTGTTCTTTTAAATTGAAGGGGTAGTTTTTCGTCTTCTGATGTTAATAGTGGTATTCGCGGAATGAATACATGTGTATTTTTAAAATCACCACCGGATATTGTGGCACTAATGACATGAGATTTGAAATCATTACATATTAATCGTGTCCCATTGCACAAATCTTCGCAAGGATTTAAATTTCTTAATAATATAATTGGGCAATTTTTCTTTAGACACAGTTTATAAGGAGGTAAACCAGGAGGATTTAAAGTATGCAAAAAATCTTCATATTCACTCTGATCTTTTGGATCAATTGTTTCATCAGTAGCTAAATAGACTTTTTCATCAGTTGGGAATTGAATAATTAGCATGTCATTTATTTCATCGACAAAATCGTTCTTTATAGTTAGAATTGCAGGAGAAGTTATAAAGGAAATATTTGAATGAATTAAATATAAATCAGGATAAGTAACTTTAAATAGATGATTCAAGAAATCTTTTTCAGTAGTGAAAGGTATGATTAGAGAAAGGGGAATTTCTATTTTGCTCTTATCATTTTTTTTTCTTTTCCATTACCAATTCTCATTAAATATTCACAAAAAGATGGGTCTATTTTTGCACGCATATTTTTGGACAACTCTAATTTTTCAAGTTGATGCCAAATCTCAGAACATAGTAAACTTACATGAACAAAATCTTCCCTTTGTCCACCACGAACAACGGGAAGAGTTTGTCTAAAATCGCCACTGAGTACAACAACCTTTCCTTCGAACAACATAGATGTTTCCATTAAATATCTAAGGAGTAAATCTAGTGCTTCAATCATTTCTTTTTTCGCCATAGAAATTTCGTCCCATACTATTAGTTTTGCATCTCGAATCAATGATGCCAACGAACTTTGTTTACTAATATTGCAACTAAAATTTCCATCAACATCAATAGGTATTTTAAATCGAGAATGAGGCAACGTATAGCTGACCATGAGAAAATACAGGTTCTCGCAAATAAATGCCAACAAAATCTAATGTTTGGCCTTGAGCTTTATTTATAGTCATGGCGAAAGATAAGCGTATTGGAAATTGTGTTCTTTTAAATTGAAGGGGTAGTTTTTCGTCTTCTGATGTTAATAGTGGTATTCGCGGAATAAATACATGTGTATTTTTAAAATCACCACTGGATATTGTGGCACTAATGACATGAGATTTGAAATCATTACATATTAATCGTGTCCCATTGCACAAATCTTCGCGAGGATTTAAATTTCTTAATAATATAACTGGGCAATTTTTCTTTAGACACAATTTGTAAGGAGGTAAACCAAGAGGATTTAAAGTATGGAAAAAATCTTCATATTCACTCTGATCTTTTGGATCAATTGTTTCATCAGTAGCTAAATAGACTTTTTCATTAGTTGGGAATTGAGTAATTAGCATGTCATTTATTTCATCAACAAAATCGTTCTTTGTAGTTAGAATTGCAGGAGAAGTTATAAAGGAAATATTTGAATGAATTAAATATAAATCAGGATAGTAACTTTAAATAGATGATTCAAGGAATCTTTTTCAGTAGTGAAAGGTATGATCAGAGAAAGGGGAATTTCTATTTTGCTCTTATCATTTTTTTTTCTTTTCCATTACCAATTCTCATTAAATATTCACAAAAATATGGATCTATTTTTGCACGCATATTTTCGGACAACTCTAATTTTTCAAGTTGATGCCAAATCTTAGAACATAGTAAACTTACATGAACAAAATCTTCCCTTTGTCCACCACAAACAACGGGAAGAGTTTGTCTAAAATCGCCACTGAGTACAACAACCTTTCCTTCGAACATCATAGATATTTCCATTAAATATCTAAGGAGTAAATCTAGTGCTTCAATCATTTCTTTTTTCGCCATAGAAATTTTGTCCCATACTATTAGTTTTGCATCTCGAATTAATGATGCCAACGAACTTTGTTTACTAATATTGCAACTAAAATTTCCATCAACATCAATGGGTATTTTAAATCGAGAATGAGGCAACGTATAGCTGACCATGAGAAAATACAGGTTCTCGCAAATAAATGCCAACAAAATCTAATGTTTGGCCTTGAGCTTTATTTATAGTCATGGCGAAACATAAGCGTATTGGGAATTGTGTTCTTTTAAATTGAAGGGGTAGTTTTTCGTCTTCTGATGTTAATAGTGGTACTCGCGGAATAAATACATGTGTATTTTTAAAATCACCACTGGATATTGTGGCACTAATGACATGAGATTTGAAATCATTACATATTAATCGTGTCCCAATGCACAAATCTTCGCGAGGATTTAAATTTCTTAATAATATAACTGGGCAATTTTTCTTTAGACACAATTTGTAAGGAGGTAAACCAGGAGGATTTAAAGTATGCAAAAAATCTTCATATTCACTCTGATCTTTTGGATCAATTGTTTCATCAGTAGCTAAATAGACTTTTTCATCAGTTGGGAATTGAGTAATTAGCATGTCATTTATTTCATCAACAAAACCGTTCTTTGTAGTTAGAATTGCACGAGAAGTTATAAAGGAAATATTTGAATGAATTAAATATAAATCAGGATAAGTAACTTTAAATAGATGATTCAAGGAATCTTTTTCAGTAGTGAAAGGTATGATCAGAGAAAGGGGAATTTCTATTTTGCTCTTATCATTTTTTTTTCTTTTCCATTACCAATTCTCATTAAATATTCACAAAAAGATGGATCTATTTTTGCACGCATATTTTCGGACAACTGTAATTTTTCAAGTTGATGCCAAATCTCAGAACATAGTAAACTTTTACGAACAAAATCTTCCCTTTGTCCACCACGAACAACGGGAAGAGTTTGTCTAAAATCGCCACTGAGTACAACAACTTTTCCTTCGAACAACATAGATGTTTCCATTAAATATCTAAGGAGTAAATCTAGTGCTTCAATCATTTCTTTTTTCGCCATAGAAATTTCGTCCCATACTATTAGTTTTGCATCTCGAATCAATGATGCCAACGAACTTTGTTTACTAATATTGCAACTAAAATTTCCATCAACATCAACAGGTATTTTAAATCGAGAATGAGCGGTTCGCCCTCCAGGAAGAAGTGAAGCAGCAACACCTGAACTCGCAGTCCCTAATGGTATAAATCCTCTATGTCTCATTATAGATAATAAGGTACGATATAAGAAGCTTTTTCCAGTTCCGCCTGGACCATCAATGAAGAATGCTTCGGGTTTATTTGAAAATATTCTATCAAGGATTATATTGTAAGATCTTCTTTGTTCGATGTTTAGTTTATATGATAATAGTAGATCTTGTTCATTAACGATAATATTCCTTTCAAAATGTACATCTTTAGCTTCTTTGGCTATTGCAGATGACTGAATTTTGCCTTGAATTTGTTCAAATTCGTTGATATCACGACCCATTGAATGAAGGATATCATTAATATGATTTAGTATTTTGTGACGAATTTCTTTTGTATGGATGTTTGGGTAATTTTTGAAATCTTCAGACATCGGGCTTTCAAATTTTCCCACAACTCTCTTGGATTAGCGGGATTGCAATAAGCTAATAGTACAACAAATAAATGTCTTAAACTGTGTGGCATTTGGTAACTTACTGCTTCTGACATACATTCTATTAAATTATTATCGCAAAGTAATAATCCTCTTTTTTCTGCAGCTTCTCTAAACGTGTCACAAGTTATTCCGTTTACTGTTCGCAAATTTTTATACGATCTTGGACCTCTTACATTCATTAAGAGTAATCTAAGATAGTATCTTTGTCCTTCGGTTGGATGACATGTTATAACTCTACCAATAGCGTATCCTTGTTGGCGACGTGACCACATTTTGTATGTTGCGGACCACACAAAATATTCTGTAAATTCTCGGTATAATAAATTCAAATTCATAGCATTTTCGTTTTCGCTATTCATTCTAAAAAATTCAGTTAACATTGTTTTTTTAATCATAGGATTATTTACAATTCTAATATTGTCTATATTTTTGAAAGAAACAATTTGTTGTCCGTCAAGATGGAGTTGAAGATGATATACATTTGGAATCATTTCGCTGATAGGAAAAGCAAATATGCGCCACGCAGCCTCAGGTGGTGTCACCCATCTAGCAGATTGATATTCCTTTATTTCATCTACTTCTATATTCGTATCATTACGATGTATATGAAATGCAATTTTATCATGTCCCTTGCAAATATATTTGTAAATATATTTAACAACTTTAATATCAGAGCAAATCTTCACATTTATATGGCAATTAAATTTACTAAGAAAGTATGGATTGTAGGAAACAACCCATGAATTATCAAAAAGTTGTCCTCTAATTTTCACACATTTTTCTGTATTTCGTCTTCTATAAATAAGGTATGAATTTTTTCCTTTAGTTGTCTGTTCAGCAAATTCTTTTGGAAACTTAAACTTACAATGACCAGTTTTTTTCTTCATACATGGACTTGTTGGATTTAACTGACCGCAAGGACCATGTAGCATGTGTTGTGTGACAAGCTTAAATAAACCAGAGTTTCTTTTAGGATCCGGTAATTCAGCACAAACAAATTTATCATATGCTTCGGGAGTCAATAGTTTGTATTTTTCATCGAGTACAATAAGAAAATGAGCATGCGGAAGTCCCAGTTTTTGGAATTCTACCGTGTACATAAATGCTGCAACTTTGCCAAATATTTGTCTTTTTAATATATCTTTTTTAAGCTACTCTAGTTTTGCTCGAAATATTCGACTAACTAAATCGGATTTATTTTGAGCCTCATCTGTCGACAACAAATTTTCTTGAATTTCTGGCCAAGAAGGATTGCATGTCATAGTTAGAAATATATCGGGTATTCCAAAACATTGCACTAATGCAATAGCATCCATATACCGCCAACGCATATCTATTGGTCCTCCTGTGAAGCTAAGTGGAAGTATTCTATTTTTTCCTACCTGTGAGCCTTCTCTCTCGCCGCGACGTAAAAGATCTAAAAGTCCCGCTAAAACTTCCATCCTAATAAATCTTGATTGAAAAAAGCAAAATCCAATCTTTGAGTTTCAACCTTGATCCATTCGTCTATGACATATAATCGTCCTGAATGTAAGATTATATTTTCATCATCTCTAATTTGGAGTTGATAACAATAATATTCACGACAAGAAACTGTTTTCTCTTTTTCATTTGCCTTTTTGCATCACTTCAACTTCCATGTCAAGGAATCCATCAATTGAAGTCATATTGGTTACACATGGCAATTGTTCGTATTTACAATACGCATGTGTTTTAGAAGGGGCAACTGAGGGCTTAAGTTTTTGAATACCACAATGACAACCATTTTGACAGTAAGGAAACAATAATGGATATTGCAATGGGTCATAACAGCCGTAATAATAGTTTACCAGTTGGCTTCTATCACTTTTTGCATATATTTGGATATGTGGTGTAGGGATACAATTATTGATATCTTGTTCTATCCATATTCCTGCCACTTCTGAAAATAGTTGGTAGGCTGTATATTCGTTGATCTAGACCAGCATCACACTTAAGTGCAATGTAGAAATCTGATAGTTGTGGAATACTTATTAAGGATTTCAAAAACGTTGAGTAAGGATTGATTTTTAGTATTTCCATTAAATTTATCACAATACCCTCGTTCAATTTATTCGAACATGCCATTCGATTACTCACTTCGTTTTCTTTATCGTAGAAATATAATTGTAAATTCTTTCCTTTTTCATTACTTGGTATCAAGTCATTTATGAAATGGTACATTTGTCCTTGAACTCGAAATGTATAAATACCTTTATTCCTTTTTGCCAGTTTTTTGTCATAACTTACTCCCAGGGATGTGAACGCGAATATATTATTATATGTTCTTATATAGGTTCGAAAATTCTTTGATTCTTCAGTATTTTCTAGATACAAATTTCTTAACTGTTATGGTACTAGATGTGAAATTAGCTTAACAGTGCCTTTGCGACAACAGAATGCGGGTGGTTTGTATTCAAATTTTTTGGCTCTACAAAATTTGCATTTGGGAACGGTCTTTAACATAGCATATTCAGTTGATGTTTGGATTGTTATTGACTCTTCAGTATATTGTTCATGATTTGTGTTAGATGTAGATCCTGGGATACAACAATAATCAATGTAAGTATATAATTTTGATATTTATAAATGCATATACGTATTTATAATTGCGTATACCATAAAAAAATGACAGTCTACCTCTTTAACCTGTTTCATATATTGAATGTCCTATAAAAGGAAGATATCGTTCACTTGAAATACTAGCACGCATAGAGGATGATGTGTTAGCAAAGTTGTTAATTAGCGAGCAGGCAGGAACTTGTCGGCCATTTGTTTTTGGCCTTACTTGCTCGCGCTTGTGCTCGTGCTAGGAGAGCCTCCTTTTTATCGTCTAGCATCATTTTGTATAATTCGCGACGCCTAGCCTTCTTGTCAGCATGTACGTTTTCGGAGTTATCACTTTTATGATTTTTACTCGACATTTCACTCATGTATTTCCTCAAGCAGAAATGTCAAATATGTATTTGCATAACTGCATATATTTTCAAAATTGTCTAATACTTATATATGTTTATTATAATTTTTTAAAACAGTTAAAACAAAAACTTACAATACCTAAAAACAAACGTCGAGAAATTGAAAATTTTAACTTCCGATTCGAGTGCTATTGAACAACAAAAGTAGAATACAACCACAACGGATCGCAAAGTCCACTGTAAGATAACATTTCATTCTTTTAGTTCTAATCTTTTTGATAAAGCATCTATTGTTGCATTATACACCATTATGACTCCAATTTTTTGAAAGGTCCACTATGACTCCTAATTAACGTTGGTGTACTATTGACAGATTTCGCTCAAATGATAATATGTTAATTCTTGCCATAGGTAGTAAGAAAGCTTGTTCCATCATAGTGCAGCAAATCAAAAATAATTACTTGAACCAAATTTAAATCACACCAGAGATCTAGCCATCATCATGAACATCACACCAAGTTCAATTGCAGATCATTTTATCTTCATGGCTTGACTTACGAGCATATCTACTTTTTAGAAAAATATATATTTCACATAAAAATACAGCAATCCATCATTTAATGTTATAAATATATACAAAAGAACAAAATCTATTGTGTCTATAAACATTCAAATATCAGAATATATTGTTCGAAAGAGTTAGTTCATGTGGGCTAGGAAAATATGCTTGTATCGGCGCATTACTTCTTATCAATTAGAAATATAAGATAAATGAAGAAATCGATCATGATTACCTTTCATGATTATAGTGGAGCTCATCTGATTAACAAATATATAGAAATTTAGTTCAAACAGCACAAATCAAAGGTACGAACACAACTCACAGGCCAACAAATGCCAAAACCAAAGAGAATGAATTAAAAGCTAATTGCGCGAGAGATAAAGAAACCAAACAATAATTAAGCAAAATAACCTTGAATCAAACTCAAATCTGAACTTCAGAAAGGAATTTTCGCATGATTTCGAAAGGTAAATCGTTTCTCTACTGCTTTTTCTTGTGTCTGCTTAGCTAAGGGATATGTTTTGAAAGATAAGAAAAGCATAAATTAGAGAAGAAACGCATAAATATGTGAGTAGCCTAAAATCTTACACGTATATCTGCAGAGAGCACAAAAGGACACGTATAGACTTGATGAGTATTGACTGAAGTGCCCTCAAGCTTCCTTAAAAAGACCTGAAGCATACATGTCGAAACATCTTGCTCTTCTAAAGAGTAGAAAAGAAAAGAAAAGAAAAGAAATGCTGTGATTATTTCCTCATTTTCTTAATCACTACTTCTTTTACTTCACCTCATATATACTTGCACAGACACAAGCACAGATTCCTTTCTTAAAATTAATGACTTATGTTACTCTTCTAACACCTTATATAGAATGAATAAGTTAAAATAAAATGAACATAAGAAATATTAAGAGAGGGAAAATAACAAAAAATCAAGGCAAATTGCCACAATGGTACCTTGCCTTCTCTTCTTTTACATTACTCTATCTATATTCATTCTACCAATATAAGGATAAAAATTGATAATGGAGCCATTGATTTGTTATGTATGTGAAGGGAATCTAGTGAGTTACGATTAAACGGACTCAATATTTGGTAGAGCCATGGGGAGGCAATGGTGAATCAGAATGCAATTACAAGCTGAAAAGTCTCATTAAAAAAATATTGATTGCTCATGGAGATGTTATAGACTCCATCATGTTCAGAACCGTTACTGAATAAGGTACTGTCATCGACTCACCAAAGTTTGGTGGAAATGGAGGTCAAAGAGACAAGGTAAGTCCAAAAGAATTATGATCGACATATTTATTTCTCATGATTGAAACGTTCTTCCCAAGTTAAATTTGTATCATGGCATAGCAATGAGCTTAAATTATGTAAAAAAATAAACTATTAAGACAATTAAACCAATTATAGCGGGTTATTTTATTTATCCTACAACCTTCAAGTTACCTTATCAGGCTCTTGATATGAAAAACCACGTTATAGGTCAACTCAATATGATAGTGTAACAATTTTTGCACTTTTAATATATACAACATAAAATCTATAATTTTATAAACATCTTTTAAGTCAAAGATAAGAATGCACATGTTGCGTCATACTTAAGTTTACCGCTTCCTTTGCATCGAGAGGATTCAATTAAGTGTCCAAATTTGCTTTAGGTCCCATATTTCTAATTCTAATATGATATTCTTGCACTTTTCTAAATTCTTGTCAAAATTTCCGACTCTGTTACTTATTTAAATGGTATGTGATTTGCAATAATCTTAGGTTGTTATTGAGGTTATAGGTGTACATAGATCGGGTTGGTTAGTACCAAACCAAATCAATTATATCCGGTTATTAAATCTAAAGACCAAACAAAATCAATAAAAGTCGGATTTTTAAATCTCGGGTTTTTCGGGTTTCCGGGTTGTTTAGTTTTTTTTTTCATAAAGTCTTCATAGCACACAACATAGAATTTGTGCTTCAAATATTTCTTCAATCCTAGTAAGACAACTATATAAGGTGTTTTTTTAATAAAATAACATAAATTTGAGATGATTTATGGCATTGCACTAAAATATTCAACAATAAAGATGAGAAAATCGCATAAAATAAATTATTATTAATAAGCTATAATGAAAACAAACATAATTTAAAATTACTAATACGTTGCTAAAATAAGCACGACTAAAAAGTACTATTATTTATATGACTAAACACTAAAATAAAAATAAGTTATGCATTTTATCTAAACCATCGAAAAACAAAAAAATATATATCCAACACTATTTTCGTTCCTAGTACAATTGAATTGAATGTCTTTTTATTATCATTAGTATTGATTTGATTTTGGTTTAGGATTTATTTGAGTTACTAACATTTATGGACTATAAAACTTATTGGAGCATTCAAAAATTATAAGTCCAAGCTTGAAATAATACGCTAAAAGATAAGATTATGAAAAAGCTTAAGTAATATTTACAAACTACACTACAAAAAAATATTTTCATGTATTAAATATATTTAAAACTTCTGTACATATAATGTCGGGTTGCTTTGGTTTCGATTTGACTTTTTTTAGTCAAAACCAAACTAAGCCACATATCGTCGAGTTTATTTTTCCAATACCAAACCAATCAAACTAAATCATAGTCGGGGTTTTTTATTTCGATTTGACTCGGATTATTAGATTGGTGCAGTTTGTTGGTAATTAAAAAGTCCGAACCTGACATCTGATTCACTATCAACAATAGCGAAACTGCCCAAGCTTGAAGATCTGTACCTTGAAGACGCGATCATCGAGGGGAAGGGTGGAACATGTTCATTAAAAAGTATCGAAGCCCTCAACTTGAAGAATCTGGTCTGAAGATTAAGCAAGTTGTTGAAGATATGATGGGGAATATTCAGGTATTTGTTGACTGATTATGTCTTGAGCACTATTACCCTGGGAAATATGCGAATTTATTACCTCCTCTTTTGCAGACCGCATGTAAGGTATACATCCAAGCTTTAGAGGCAAAAGATAAATCCTCAGACTTCGAATGCATTCTCCCAGCTATTTTTCGTTTTCTTTTCTTCACTTTGTGGGTAAATATACTCCAGCATATGTTCTTTCAAATTATTGTTATTGTATACTTTCTTTTCTTTTTTGGACCTGGCTTGAGTTGTTTGTGTTAGGATATACTATAAATCATGCGTATTGTTATAGTATTCTTTACGAAATAATTGTTTATTTACTTATTTAATTCAATAAAATTTTATTTTAAATAGATCATGTATTGGTTTGTGTGTCTGTTGCCTATATAGTAGATGATTTAGTGTATAGAGTTTAGCTTATACACGGAAGATTAAATCATCGGTTCTTATAATTCATAAAGTTTATGTTCACAATCTAATGATGGAATTGGACAAACCATCGGAATGGTTGTAGCTAGCACAAGATTAAAAGTAATTTATCTTGATTATGATAATGGTTTAATTCTAACTTCTTCTGCTAGTACATTTTGTATGTATTGAACGAATCAAATATAGATAAGTATTTTATACTGATTTAATAAAATAATTTCTCTACTCCATCCAATGTACTTATACTCTTAATCTTGATATAATTATTATTAGTTGTGCATGTCATTATTGTTTTGATTTATTAAAAGACGAGATTCTTTCGTGAGTCAATAAGCCTAGTAAATTGGAAAATAATGATATGCATTAGCGAAGTAATAATTTGTTGATGAAATCTATGTCTCGATTTTTGAGATTGATGATACTTCTTTATGAAAGCTTATAAGTTTTCCCGTGTAAACTCGACCGATGAATTTTGTATCCGACACATGAAATAAGTTTAGAGAAAGTCTAAAGAAAGTAATCAATAAATTAAATTATCAGTAATTTAATTTGATTGGTTAGTATTTGAATCTTAATATTAGGAGTTAAATAATGTTTTATGGAAGAATTTTGAAATTGAACTAAGGAGTGCAATTACGATTTTTTAGTGGAATATTTCATAATTTATTATGATAGAAATTAGTTTCAAAATTAATTCCATAATAGGAAGTCTTGTTAATTAAATTATGTGGTCCCTACTGTGTCTAATAATAGGAAATAAAGGAAACCTTTCCTTAGTGAAGAAGAAAACCTAATAGGTCTTGAAAATGGTTTTAACCTAAAAAACATAGCTATAGATACATGGAATATAGTTGGCCATTTTTTGCACTGAAAAAACACACATCTTTTCCTCCTTGAATTTCGCCCACCCGAAATTCTCTATTTTCGGATATATTTGGGTAACACGGTAGAATAATGTGAAAGTTGGCTGAGGTATTGCAACTCTAGAACTGGAGATGGATATTGATTTGCTTTGTTCACGCAACTCGAATAATCTCTGTATGTGCTAATTGTTTAATTCATACGTGAATATGATACTGTAATTGCTTCCGCTGCGATACATAATCCAACCATTGGTGTCAGAGCCTACTCACTTCTAATTAAATGATTAGGATGAACAATGAAAATTGTTATCATGTTAATATGCAAGTTTTGAATTACATACAAAGATTGTTTTTCTGTAAAACTGCATTATATTTAGCATGATTATGTGTTATGAGTATTGTGATTATTCTGAAAATCATGTAATATCTGCTTATTGTTGATGATATTTGATTAGAATAATCTGAAAATTATATTAATCCATGAAAAACGCAAGTCACTATTTGGCCGAATTGGCCAGAAAATCGGAGGTCAACATGTTGACGGACTCTGATTGACCTGAAACTTGGCAGGTCCATGTGAAACTGCCTCGTGAGCAATATCCATCAGCTTTGCTCATGACGTAAGGAGGAAAGCATGACTAGTATACTACATGAGGGACCTTGGTTCATTAATGGTTTTTCCTATCAATGCAAGGATGGGTGCCTAATTTTTTAGCCACCAAAGCATATCAAAGTTATACTGCCGTGTGGGTAAGATTACCTTAACTCCCCACAGAATTATATGATGGCATAATCCTAACAAAAATTGAAAATTGCATTAGCAAAATACTTAAAGTGGATGCATGCACATCGGCCATATTAAGAGGAAGATATGCACGCCTTTGCGTGGATCTACCGCTGGAGCATCCAGTACAAAATTCTATAACGATTGGCCAACACATGCAAACTATACTTTATGAAGGTGAAGATTTTCTATGCAAAAAGTGGAAGACTAGGGAACTCAAGCAGAGTCTGCCCCTGTAGGGCTCCTCAAACCAGCCAGAAATGGGGTCCAACACCATTGGAAATGCAACAAACCAAGGATAACTCTACACATGAGTGGATGACAGTCTCTTTCCCCAGGAAAAAAAGAGCTAAGGCAGCCAATCAATCCACGAGTAAGGCTAGTCCATCAAGTGTTCTAGGTATAAAAGTTCACATGTTTGATGCCTATCAGTTAAGTATCCTAACACACGACCCTTAAGTTACGTTAATAAGCAACTTCTCAAGGACCCTTATACAACTTAATCCACTGATTCAATGGACCATTGCGATGAAGATATTATTCTAGCCAATGAGCTCCATGGTAAACCACCTAATGGAATGGTAAGTGGTCTTGCTAACCACCCACAGGAGCACAAAGTTTTGGAAAATACAAAAACAAAATTAATCAAAAATCCTCCTAATTTGCATGGAAAGTTGGAAGTGAATGATACAAGTGTCCAAAACGTGTCTCAACATTATAATTGTAATAATAACAAAAATATTTTGTCCAAAAATATGAATATGGGTTTAACTCACTCTCTAGCCAATCAGATAGGCTTAAACAATATTACCTCTACTAATGACACCCCCACTATCTTAATAATAACAACTACTCAATAAATCAAAAATAAAATATACACATTTACCATGCAAATTCCATCCTTGACACCCAATCTACCATGCAACACATGAAAGTAGAGATTAGATAAGTGGCGGAGGGTAAATCCATGCAAGATTTGGATATAACCCTCACGCAACCCCCTCCCATTCCTACACTAATAGAGGAAATAATCACAAACCCTATTCTCCTCCCATACGTTATTTCACTTATAATACAAGATCACCCCAACAATGCCAAGACTACCACTTACACTACGAAGGAGATACAGGCTGATACAGTTACTCCACCTCTCCCGAAATCAAACTATGAACAATCTACCTCCACTACCTCCTCAACTCCCCCACTTCCACTAATACGCCCAGCCCCAGAGTCCTCCCAATCATGTACCACAATCATGGGTGGAACTAGGTCTCCAGGAACATGTAGTCTCCTTCCAAATGGAAATAAACGGCAAGGAATCGATCCTAATCATCCAGAACACACACTACCTTGCACAACTAATCTCCGAGGGGATGAGCCTATCCATGAACAACTATGTCAACCAAATGCAGATGACAAATATTCTCCAACCCCTAGCACCTTCCTTAATTCAGAATCTAGTCCAAAACATGAAACAAATGTGGAACCTACCCCACAATTCCAACCAACTCCTCCCACAAAATGCACCTCTCAACCTCCCCTTCTTTGCACCGGAGGAATTGATGCTTCTAAACCCCATCTTCGCACAGTGGACTCCCCAACATATGCAAGACCAACAAAAAGGTACACAACCAGTGCCAATGGAAGAACAAACCCAGTTCAAAACATGCAAAACCAGGAAGAGGTCCAGGAGGAAGAGGACAACTTGCCTCACTTGGGGGAACCAACAGTAGATTTTTCAAGCCTAAGTGAGGTAAAAATACTCATCTTCAAGGAGATGCTAGAGAGGAAGTGTATCTTCAGTTTCCCATCAACCCTTTACAAATGCTCATTGGACATTCGTCCCCCCCAAGACCCAACTATGGGGAAACATGTGGTGATACTGGTTCCATCCATACAGAGGAATCCCAACAACATCCCCAACAATAATCAATCAATGTATCAACCAAACAATATAATCATTTGGAATGTGAGTGGAGCAAATAATGACAACTTTAGGAAACACTTTCGTGAGCTTATGGATACCCATAGACAATGTCTAGTAGCCTTGTTGGAGACTAAAATGGAGAGTCATGTCTCAATTCTGGAGGATTTTCACTTCACTGAGATGATAGAAGTCCCTGCCATTGGGCAAGCTGGAGGTTTGGTAATCTTATGGAATCATGATGTGGTGACAGTTAATAACTTCACCAGGAATGGTCAAGCTATCCATGCAATGATCGAGGTAAAACCTAAGAACCTTACTTGGTTATTTACTGTTGTTTATGCTATTAATGACATAGTATATAGACAATTATGGGAAGACCTAAAACATACGTTTTATCATTATAGTGGCCCTTGGTTGATTGGAGGTGACTTTAATGAAGTGGTAGACTCGGGTGATAAATTTGGGGGTGGATTTTTAAATAAAAAAAGAGCTAAAACTCTCATAAACTGCCTAGACTGTTGTAATCTAGTGGATCTAGGTTTTAAGGGATGTAAATACACTTGGTCCAACCATCGTAGGAAAAGGGGGGGGGGGGGGGNAGGGTTTATTCCAATCGTGCATGGTTACAAGCATTTACAAATGTTACAATAACACACCTCCCAAAACTACACTCGGACCACAATCCTATCTTAGTTAATCTAAATAATAATATTAATAATATCCATGCAAGACCATTTAGGCTTGAAACCTTCTGGTGCTCGCACCCTGACTTCCCTAGAGTTGTGTTAAACAATTGGGTAAATAGGGATATAATTGAGAGGTACAAAATCATTTCACAAAAATGTATTAGAATGGAGAGACATTACATTTGGAAATATTTTTGTTAGGAAAAGAAAATTTTTAAATCGAATCGAGGGTATTCAAAAATCTCCTAATTACCAAACTAATCAATTCCTTAGAGACCTTGAAGTGAACCTTGTTGAGGAATATGACACTATCCTTAAATTAGAGGAGGATTATTGGAAACTACGCTGTAGGGTTAATTGGTTAAACGATGAGGATACGAATACAAAATTCTTCCATATTCAAGCCACTAATCGAAGACGTAGAAACAATATTGTCTTTTTTAAAGACAACTCAGGAAATTGGATAGAGGACTAAAATGCCCTAATGAATTATGTTACCAATTACTTTCAGAACATTTTTACAACTTCTCATGAAAACACTAACTGGTCAACCATAAAAATGGACAAGGCTTCTTTCACAAAAAATTGATCTGTCTACCCTTGATAGCAAACTAAGAAACCATGAAATTAGAAGAGCAGTATTCTCCTTTAAACCAAACAAGGCACCTGGACTAGATGGTCTGCACCCCTTTTTCTTCCAGAAATTTTGGCAAATTCTAGGCAATAAGGTTATTAATTTTTGCCAAAATTTTTTTGAGGCAGGGATTACGCCTCAAGAAGTTAATAAAACTTACCTTTGTCTAATCCCTAAATTTAGTAATGCTTGTCGCGCCCCCTTTTTCCTCTCCTTTCAGAGATTAGGTTTATGACATTCGGTTGAGACAACTCTTTTCTTTTGGGAAAGAGGTTTGTGTTTTTGAGAGTCGCCACCTAACTATTTTTAAAGGTGCGTTAGGACACCAAAGGGGTTCATTTACAACTATGTTGTTAACCAGAGATAGGGTAAGGGATTTAAATTATCCTAAGGGGAAGGTGTTAGGCACCCCTCAGGATCCACAAGTGTGGTTCCCGACCAAACAGCTTTTGTGAATTTTTACGGCTTAGCAGACAAACAAATAAAGGCTCAAATAAGAGGGGATTTAAGTTTTAAGCATGCATATGTTTGAAAATAGTAAAGAAGGTTAGATTTTGAAAGTATTACGATCTAATTATATAAAGAGTATCCTAGGTTTATAATAATATGGATCACATCAATGCAATACCCGGTATGACACTCCTCGAAGAGGGGCTACACGTAGTATTAGCGCACCGGTCATCATATCCATATTCTACTCTCGTGAAAGTAACTAAATTACGTGTTGGTCTCGACCTCTATTGTATGATGTTACCCGTCCCTTCCTATTAGTCCCGGAGGAATTTAGGAATTCTATCCTATAATGGAGGTGCTAGGCAGACCCTCAGGTTTTAAAGGTAAAAATTCTAGGGCGACAGATAACAAAACAGGTAGGACTGCACATAAGGGAAGAACATGGAAAGAAATTAAGGGGCTCAAGTATACCTCCACATATATTGCACATACACAGCATGCCTCATACACAAATTTGGGTCCAGTTTCAAATCCTAAGCATGATATGTAAATGACAATAGCAGGATCAGATTTGTCATAACTCAGAGAGAGAGTCCTAGTCGGCTTGCCTACTGATTTTAGCATGTTGGTAGTTAAACATGATCATAAAGGACAATTCTGGTTTTATTTCTTAATGGCTGATTACCTAAGACTTGCCTAGGCGTGTAGCAGTTATGATGACAATTTCAGGTCGTTATACCTAATAGCATGCAGTTTTAAGTGTTGCAAATATTCAGAGACTAATTACCAGTTTGTTAGAACATGAGGAATGTTTTATATATCTTTATTTAGACTAAGTGTAGTTAAATTAGTACGATCCTATAGCATGATGTCTAATGTATGACATGCTTGTCATGTTGTACCTTAACATGGCTGCTATTGCGCATAGAGAAAATAAACCTATAAACATGATTTCTACCCTTGATTACACTACAAATGCATATTACCCACCCCTTTTCTCTATCCAACCCGAGAGTTGTTTACAATTATTTATTACAGACCATTGAATAGGAATTACATAACTGAAAGTAAAGAAAATAAGAAGTTAACTATAGGGAGCCTACGGTATAGGCCCAGATCTCCATGTCCTCAATGCCAAGTAATGTTTCACAGCCTTTTAACAATCCAGATGTGTCAGATTTCCCTAAGAACCTCAAGGGATCCCGGGCAGTGCTCACACCCATATTTCATAGATAAGATAGAGAGTAAGTGCAGTGTGGAATGGCCAGCCTTTGTGTGTCAAAATTTAGAGGGAGCTCAAGGGTCCCAAGGCAATGCTCACACACAGGGGGCAGAACTTAAGGGGTCTAAGAGTAGAGTGAGAGTGCTTGATATAGTTTGAAAACTTTGGATACGAAAACATTTTTGGAAAAAAAGACTTAATGGAAATATAATAAAAGTTTAACTGGTGAAAACAATGTGAAAGAACATGAACACTGATCTCAGAACCAAGGCAAAGTCAGCATCACACAAAGGACCCAGAATGATCCAACAACCACAACATGGGAAAGGGGGTTTGAGGGACACATAGGTGCAGAGTACTGAACATGTAATAGGTAGGAGCATGCATAAATAATCTGAGATCCTAAGGGTTCAGAGCATCAACAGGGTATAGGATGAAAATAACATGGCAGTACCAACCAGTTTAAGACAGTAGAAGATTCTCTAATCTAATGTATCAAACATAAGCATGGAGATTCACATAAAGACATATTTGGAGTACACGAAGACATGCTAGATGGAATCCAAGATCCTAGTTACATGTCGAACAAGAAAATAGTTAGTAAAAGCAAATTAGAAACACAATGAACTGCAGCAGTAATAGAAACATGTTGGTTTGAGAACTAAAATATGAATTAGAACATACCAATGAAATGAACAAAGCAGTAACACAAAGCAGAAGATAAGAGATGCACAGTAGTTAGCCTTGGCTTGCAGCCGGCGAACTAAGAGTAGTAGCAAATAGAAGAGAAAAGAGAGAGAGCAGAGAGTTTTTAGTTGTGAGAGAGAGTTGAACAGATTAGTTTGTGTGTTTGTGTTAGTGAAAGACTAGAGTATTTATAGTTGAAAAAAGGTAGTAAAATAAGGTAAGAATCACAGTAGCATAATAATTGAGGGACTCGGAATCAATCCATCAAAAATCAAGGCATGTATTCCCTTAAGTTAAGGGGATTAATTTAAACGGTAAGAACTAGTAGCATATAAAGAAAGAAAAGTCAGTACATGAATAATAAGGAAAGAGTCAAAGTTTAGTAAGCATATGGTAGTCAATTAGGACTAAATTCATAAAACTTCAATTAAGGAAATGATTCAGCGAGAATAAAGTACCACAACAAATAAAGTAGGGGATCAGTCGATTCAATTAGACGGGGTAGATTTTTAGGGTTTTAAAAGAAAACCTTTCAATCAAACCATCAAATAAGGAAATCAGAATCAAATCAAGAGAGGGTTATGATTTTAGACTTCAACATATAAATAGGGAAGGACAAACAGTCGTAGCAAACAAGCAAGGTCAGCAATATTGAAAGAAAGAGGCAAACGACGAAAAAATCCAGATGAATACAATCACATAGAGGTGATACAAGTAGTAAAAACCCACTCGAATCATGGTAACCACAGAAACTTAACAAGAATCAAGTAGTCAAGCTAACACAAAGAACCAAGATAAAGAAGATCTTATAAAATTAGGGCTTTTTAACATAGGCGAGTTAAAAAGTAGTAAGAACATAGAATCAGTCAAGATAAGCAAGGAAAGAGGTTTAAACATAAAGAGAAAATCAGTTTAAACAAGTGTAGAAGAAACTCCGAGAAACCTTAACTTCAAAGAAAGTAAAAACGACTTAAAGTTTATGATTTTTAAAAAGAGGTTTGAGAAAAGTGTAGATCATAGAAAGAGACATACTTGAATCGTTAAAAATAGCACAGATCTAAGAGATTTAAAAAAAAGTTAGGATTTCAAAGGAAACCCAAATAGAAACGGAAGAACCTGCAATAAACATCAAAGATCGTAACCAATATGGTGTGATTTTGGGCAAAATCACACCGGAGAAGCCATGAACAACCAAAACAGCAACCCTAAACACAAGTCGGCATGGCCCAGGGCCCTTGAAGGACTCAGAGATGATGACCAAGGCAAGGGGGAACCATTGGAGGCTTGGGGTTGAAAGGTGGTCGCCGGAGATGACCGGAGAGGTAGGCGGAGGTTGAGGCGGGATTAGGTTTAGGTTGAGAGAAGAGAAGAGATGAGAGCATCTGAAGGCGGCGGGGTTTGGGAAATGATGGTCTGGGTCGGGTTAATTGGGTTGGATATTGGTCTAGGAGTGGGTTCAATTTGGGCAATAATTGAAAGTCAAATTTGGCTATGATTTAAATATCCAATTTCCCTATTTTAATTTTAATAAAATAATAAATAGTTTTCTGAAAACAATTTCTCTATACAAAAATGATTAAAAATTTATAATTATCATTTTTAAAATATAGGGGCCAATTTTACACGTATACGATATTATTATACATTATAATGGCTAACATTGCAATTATATGCAATTTGGCTTGCAAAAATACCAAATGTAATTATAAAAATGCATAAAAATTATATTAACTACATTTTGGTATAAGTATAAAAGTTAAATGAATAAATCATCATAGTAATAATTTTGGAAATAATTATTGTGGATTTTATGAATAAAAAAGGGATAAAATAAATCAATTTAAACCCTTAAAATTATGGCAAAAATTATAAAAACCTTGTGCATGCTTATATATCCACATATATGCCACTTTGAAGGTATTTATGCATATTTAAAAATATATAGGGAAAAATTGGGTATCAACAGCTGCCCCTCTTTACCTAGGGAGGATGAAAGAGTTGACGGGTAAAGACATGATGACCAATTTTGATCGAGCGAGGCGGTTTGAAAAGATTTAGACCGCACCCTTGTTTCTGAGTTGCCTACATATCCCTGTATTACAGGAATCAGGCCGTATCTAGTTCAGGAGTCATCAGCAAAGTATACCGATGAAGTTTTACAAGAACGGACGCAAAGTATAGGGTTAGTTGCACAAACGACTTACGGTGTTGTTAGGAGAACTGGAGCGGGACCGCTCCTACCAGGATGGTCGTTGCTTCTTGGATTTCCTGCAAATAGATAATACGAGCATATATCGTGCGTAATTTAAACATGATGCAAATTCCCATTGGACCATGAATGATGTCTTATGATGGTTAAGGATGACGTTCTCAGACCATGACGTCCTGGGCTATGAATTGCTTGATGCAGGATTCGCAGGCCATTAAAATGATGTTTTCGGGCCATGAGGATGGTGCCTCCGAACCAGGATGCCTTTGAATAATGATACGCAGAGGTTGAAAGAGATCTTCAGGCCATGGTATGGTGTTCTCGGGCCATGAAAATGGTGCCTCCGAACGATGACGCCTTTAGATGAGTTGGCGATATTTCAGCCCATGCAGATGCAATAGAATGATGCTGACGAGACAGAGCTTAGTCTTGCGAATAAAAGGGCAAAGCTTAGCCTGAAAAAAAGCGAAGTAAATAGTTCTTGAGACAACGGTTAGTCTCAAAAGGTAAATTGGAGGTAGAGTATAGCCTCAGAAGGCAGAATGGTAGCCTTATGAAAAGATGCAAATGTAGATGGAGACAACGTTTAGTCTTGGAAGGAAGAATGCCAGCCTTATGCAATGATGTAGATGGAGGTAGATCTTAACCTCGGAAGGAATAATGGTAGCCTTATGCAAAGATGTAAATGCAGATAGAGACAGAGTTTAGTCTCGGAAGGCAGAATGGTAGCCTTATGCAACGATGTAGATGGAGGTAGATCTTAACCTCAGAAGGCAGAATGGTAGCCTTATGCAAAGATGCAAATGCAGAGGGAGACGGCGTTTAGTCTCGGAAGGCAGAATGGTAGCGTTATGCAATGATGTAGATGGAGATAGAGCTTAACCTCATAAGGCAGAATAGTAGCCTTATGCAAAATGTAGATGGAGGTAGTGCTTAACCTCGGAAGGCAGAAAGGTGGCCTCAAGAAAGAAATAAAATGACAGTAGGAATTATTAGCTGGTGATGAATTGCGGTATTGTGATTATTGAGAGCATTGTTACTGCAGAGCATTGAGGCATGTGCGAACGTCGGCAAGTGCAGCAATTTTGAGAGTCGTATATTGGACAACGTTTGTCCCCTGGACGGACAATTTGTTTAGGGATTTTGCAACCTTAGTGCCTACAACCAAAGAAAGATCGTGAGTTCTATAAATTGGGGGGGGGGGGGNAAAGAATAATGTATAATTAAAAAATAATTTTGGGATGAACCGACGACCGTGACATGGCTCGAAACATTGCAACCTCTCCTGCTACGGAATTTTGAGGGTCCTCCTCAAAATTCTGCCCCAGTTTGATGGGTGAATGTCTCTGACTGTTGCTCGTATGGCGATTGGCTGATCTTGCTTCAGAATTTTGTCCTCCTCAAAATTCTGCCCCAGTTTGATGGGTGAATGTCTCTGACTGTTGCTCGTATGGCGATTGGCTGATCTTGCTTCAGAATTTTGTCCTCCTCAAAATTCTGCCCCAGTTTTCAATTGCGGGGAAAAATGAAATTTTTATTGAATTGTGACCGAACCCATAGGGCTGCCTACGTATCCCCTCTTAAACGGGAATCAGTTCAGGCCTAGTTCAATTTACATCATTGAGAAAGCATAAAGATTACACATAGTAGCATTTGACTACATCTGAATTGATTGGTTTTGGCCAGACTTCTTCGTCTATTTCTGCGAGTATAAGTGATCCTCCTGTCAGTACCCGGTGAACTATGTACGGACCCTGCCAGTTGGAAGAGAACTTCCCTTTGGCTTCATCTTGATGTGGAAAGATCTTCTTAAGCACCAGCTGCCCCAGTGTGAACTGTCAAGGCTTGACTCTCTTGTTGAAGGCTCGGGTCATTCTGTTTTGATAGAGTTGACCATGACAGACTGCATTCATTTTCTTTCCGTCTATGAGGGCTAGTTGCTCATAACGGCTCTTTACCCATTTTTCGTTGCTGAGCTCAGCTTCTTGTATAATTCTTAGAGATGGAATCTTAACGTCGGCAGGAATAACAGCCTCAGTACCATAAGCTAGCATATAGGGAGTTGCCCCTGTTGAGGTGCGAACTGTGGTGCGATATCCCAATAAGGAAAATGATAACTTCTCGTGCCACTATTTGTGCCTTTCTATCATGTTTATTAGTATCTTCTTGATGTTTTTGTTGGCGGCTTCTACAGCTCTATTCATTTGAGGTCTGTAAGATGTGGAATTCTTGTGTTTGATCTTGAAATCCTCGCACATAGCTTTCATCAAGTCACTGTTGAGATTGGAACCATTGTCGGTGATGATTGACTCAGGAATCCTGAATCGACAAATAATACGGTCACGGACAAAGTCTGCCACAACTTTCTTAGTCACTGCTTTGTAGGATGCTGCTTCGACCCATTTGGTGAAATAGTCGATGGCTACCAGAATGAACCTGTGTCCGTTGGAGGCGGCAGGCTCGATTGGTCCAATAACTTCCATGCCCCAGGCGGTGAACGACCATGGTGAGCTTGTTTCATTGAGCTCGTTTAGAGGTATCTTTATCATAGCTGCGTGTAAATGACAACGGTGGCATTTCCGGACATACTGGATAGAGTTCGTTTCCATAGTCATCCAAAAGTAACCAGCTCGGAGTATATTCTTTGATAGAACAAAATCGTTCATATGCAGGCTACAGGTCCCAACATGAATATCCTCTAGCAGCTTTGTTGCTTCCTTTGCGTTGACATAATGTTATAATCCTAAATCGGGAGTCCTCCTATATAGGATTCGTTCGCTGTGAAAGAAGTTGTTGGATAGTCTTCGAAGTGTGCGTTTCTGAGTGGGATTCGCAAGCTCTGGGTAATCTCCTTTTGCCAAATACTCCTTGATGTCATGAAACCAAGGATTTACATTTGCTTCCTCTTCGACATGGGCACAATAAGCTAGCTGATTATGGATCTTTACGGGAATAGAATCAATGAAATTCTTGTCTGGGTGTTGGATCATTGAGGACAAAGTATCCAATGCATCGGCGAACTCATTCTGGATTCTGGGGACATGCCAAAATTCTATCTTCGTGAACGTCTTTCTTAATTCCTGTACGTGGTGCAGATACGGCAGTATGTTGGAATACTTGGTAGCCTACTCTCCTTGTACCTGATGTACGAGCAAATATGAGTCACCAATCACTAACAGCTCCTGGACGTTCATGTCAATGGCCATGTTGAACCCTAAGATACATGCTTCATACTCTGCCATATTGTTGGTGCAGGGGAATCAGAGTTTGGCAGATACCAGATAATGCTGACCGGTTTCTGATATTAGGACTGCTCCAATGCCAATTCCCTTGAAGTTTGCCGCTCCATCGAAGAACATTCTCCAACCGTCATAGGATTCTGCAATGTCTTCTCCTATGAATGATACCTCTTCATCAGGAAAATATGTTTTCAGAGGTCCGCATTCTCCGTCCATAAGGTTTTCAGCAAGGTGGTTTGCCAGAGACTGTCCCTTGACCGCTTTCTGAGTCATGTAAACAATGTCGAACTCACTCAGTAGGATTTTCCACTTGGCTAGCTTGCCAGTGGGCATGGGCTTGTGAAAGATGTACTTCTATGGATCCATTCTCGATATGAGATACATTGTGTAGGCACAGAAGTAATGCCTCAACTTCTGAGCTACCCAAGTCAAAGCACAACAAGTACGTTCCAATAGAGAATATCTGGCCTTGTACGGAGTGAAATTTTTGCTGAGATAATAAATGGCTCGCTCCTTTCTTCCTGTTTCATCGTGCTACCCTAGAACGCAGCCGAAAGCTCCATATAACACTACAAGGTAGAGTAACAGAGGTCTACTTGGCTCAGGCGGTACCAAGACTGGTGGTGTTGATAGATATGCCTTGATTTTGTCGGAAGACTTTTGACAATCATCAGTCCACTTTGTTGAGGCGTCCTTCATCAGCATCTTGAAGGTCGGCTCACAGATAACTGCAGACTGTGCTATGAATCAGCTGATGTGATTAAGTCTCCCCAAGAACTCATCACATCTTTCTTGTTCCTTGGCGGTGGTAGTTCTTGAATGGCTTTGACCTTTGACGGAACCCGAGCAACTTTCCAGCAGGAACCCGAGCAACTTTCCAGCAGGAACCCTGAATGCACACTTCGTGGGGTTCAACTTCAGATTTTATTTCCGCAACCTTTTGATAAACATCCTCAAATATTCTATGTGGTCAGTGGCTTTCCTAGACTTGATAATAACATTATCCATGTATATCTCGATCTCCTTGTGAATCATGTCGTGGAAGATGGTGGTCATAACCCTCATGTAGGTGGCCCCTGCATTCTTTAGGCCGAATGGCATCATATTGTAACAGTACACTCCCCACGGTGTAATGAAAGCCATTTTCTCAGCATCTTCCTCATCCATCGAGATCTGATGATAACCAGCGAAGCAATCCACGAATGATTGTAGATCATGCTTGGCACAATTATCAATCAGGATATGTATATTTCACAAAGGGAAGTCGTCTTACGGAATAGCCCAGTTGAGATCCCGGTAGTCGACACAGACTCTGACCTTCCCACCCTTCTTTGGTACCGGCACAATGTTGGCTAACCATGTCGGGTACTCAACTACCCTGAGAACCTTGACGTTGATCTGCTTGGTGACTTCTTCTATGATTTTCAAACTCACCTCGAGTTTGAACTTCCTGAGCTTTTGTTTTACCGGTGGACACATTGGATTGGTTGGAAATTTGTGAGCCATAGAGACGTACTTAGACCAGTCATGTTTCCGTACGACCAGGCGAATATGTCCTCATACTCTTTCAAGAATTCTGTATTTTCCTCCTTTTCTGACGGCGACAAATGGATGCTGATACGAGTTTCTTTGAAATTCTCTGAATCTCCCAGGTTGATAATTTCAGTCT
The DNA here is from genome assembly GCA_005239505.1 of Nicotiana paniculata. NCBI lineage: Eukaryota > Viridiplantae > Streptophyta > Magnoliopsida > Solanales > Solanaceae > Nicotiana > Nicotiana paniculata. The sequence goes on from ML339327.1 coordinate 38,129, forward strand.
CGTCCAGGTTGGACTTAGGTCTGTTCTCAAAATCCTCGACTTCTTTGACAATTTCATCAGGTATATCATCTTCTTCTTCTGAATCAAGGTATGTTTGTTGTGTTGTCTCGTTGCATGTCACGGTCATCGGTTCATCAAGACAAGTAATAGTAATGCTGTATAGATAAAGTAATGAGATAAAAAATGATAATAATAAATATTGGTTCATAAAAAAACATAAAAGTGCTTTTGATAAATTTAACAAATGTTTTGAACATTGAAGATCTTATTGTAGGAATAGAAATGCGAAAAAGGAAATCATTTTGTAAAGAGAAACAATGAATAGCACTCGTTTTAGCGTTGCTACCCCGAGGCTCGTCGGGCTTTGGTTTTCCTAACAGTCCAATTCTTGAGGTACGTCCCTCTGCTCACATCCTGTATGGAAGGGCCTTCCTCCACCTCCTCCTCGAGAATAATACAACAGTCCATATCACTATCCTCCAGAAGCAAGTTCCTCATTGCTGCAAGTGCTTCTTCTTCGTCTGATCAATGAATAACGTCGACCTGTTGGAAGATCTGCTCCATATGCGGTATTGGTTTCTCCAAAGGGTAATAAGGACCGCCTCATGGTGGCGACCAGTTTTTGAATTCTTCCCAAGTGTATCCGTATCCCAAACCGAAAGTGGTGCCATGCTTATTGAGTTTGATAGGTTTGGAGATCCCCTGAAAGTTCTTTCCGAGCCCTTTACATGGCTCGTACCCTCGCTAATTCATCATACTTGCGATCTTTCTATCCCACCATTTTTATTTGTCGATAGCGTTGACCCGTTCAATGTGGTAGTAAGTTTCTCCACCCAACTTTCTTCTACCTTCAACCACTGGAATGGTCTGGCGACTGTAAATGGGATTGCTTCCGTCTCCATGGGTGATTACCTCTTGATAGTTCCATTCAAATTTTACTGCCCGGTGTAGTGTTGATGCCACGGCCCTAGTGGCATTTACCCATGGCTGTCCTAATAACAGGTTGTAGGACGCCAATATGTCTAACACCTGAAAATCAACTTTGAACCATGTTGGCCCCGTTTGCAAGCAAAGTCTGATTTCACCGATGGTGGACCTTTGCGAACCGTCGAAAGCTTTCACATTCATCGACCCTTCTCTTATATCGTATGGACCCTTACCCAATTTCTTGAGCGTTGTCAATGGAAATATGTTGAGACTGGATCCCCCGTCGATCAGGATCCTGGTGATGAAGTAGTCCTCATATTGCACATTGATGTGCAACGCTTTGTTATGACCTAACCCCTCGGGTGGAAGCTCGTCCTCGTGGAAGGTGAACTTATGAATCTCCAGCACCTGACCTACCATATTGGCCATTTTCCCACTGGTGATGTTGTTTGGCACATATGCCTCGTTTAACACTCTCATCAAAGTATTTCTATGTGCCTCTGAATTTTGGAGCAATGAAAGAATGGATATCAGAGCTAGGCTTTTGTTCAACTGGTCAATGAAGGAGTATTCTTTGGCCTGCACCTTCCTCCAAAGGTCATCTGGGCTTGTCTCAATGATGGGTGGCCTGTTGGAATCCTGTTTGCTTGATTCTGCCAAGTGTTCGGGCGTATAGACCCTGCCGATCCTTGTCATTCCCTGTGCAGCAGTAGCTTCTTTAATCTTGATTTTGCCTTTCCTTCTTGCCTCAGCTACATAATCTCATAGTACAACATTACTGTAGAAGGGTGGCGTGATTAACAACGCCACTTTGATTGGTGCATCTATCTTTACTTCGAACGGAGCAGGTGCTTTGGCAGGCGGCATGACTTCAACCTCAAATGGTGCAGGCGCATTTTCCGAAGACACGAACTCAACTTCAATTGGTACTGTGTCTTTGCGGGTGGCGACGCTTCATACTCGAGAGGTACAGACATATCTACCTCAGCATCCGCAGACGGCTGAATCTGGACTATGATTGGGTTGAGAGTAACCGCTGGCTTCTTTGGGTCATCGCCTTCCATGATCAACCCGATTGACCCCTCGGGGACCCAGTCATCTTCTATTTCAATCAAGTGGATGCCTCTACCCTTATGGTCCGGAAGAGGATTGTTGCGGACATTTGGAGCGGATTCCTTTCCCACGATGACCTTGTTGTCAATCAAGGACTGTATCTTGTCCTTCAAAGAGCGGCATTCATTGATGGTGTGTCCCTTCATGCCGGAGTGGTATGCATAGGACTTGTTTGGGTTGTCCCATTGAGAAGGATTCTCAGGGGTTGTAGCAGGGATGAGGGTGACATAACCAGCAGCTTTGAACTTCTCATACAGCTGGTCGATGGGTTTAGCGATGGCGGTATACAATTTTGGAGGTCTTAGATCAAAATTAGGATGAGTTCTAGGGAAGTTTTAGCGTGAAGGGGGTGATATGAAATGGGATGGTTGAGAATTGTAAGTGTGGTATACAGGAGGGGGTTGAGAGTACCTGGGTGAAGCAGTTGATATGTCGGTGGTGGAGGTAATTGATAAGTTAGTGGTGGAGGTGATTGATAAGTGGGTGGTAGAGCTTGGTATGAGGGTAAGGGTGCTTGGTAATTTTGGGTTGGTTTATGTGTGAGTAGAGGTGTTGGGTAGGTTTGGTATTTGAGTGGGGATTTGGTTCTCTGTGCAACCATCACGGCTCCCGCGTCTCTTTTCTTAGACACACCACCAGACTGCAAAGACTTATTTGTAGCTTGCAAGGCTTCAAAATTTGTGACCATCCCACTTTTAATACCCTCTTCGATTCTCTCCCCCAGCTTAATAATATCATAGAATTTGTGGTTCTCGATCATCATCAATCATTCATAGTACTGCGGGTCCTGAGCCCGGACAAAGAACTTGTTCATTTGTTCCTCTTCTAAGGCGGGCCTGACCTTGGCAGCTTCGGACCTCCAGCGAGTAGCGTACTCGCAAAATGTCTCTGTGGGCTTCTTCTTCAAATTCTGAATATAGAACACATCTGGTGCGTTCTCTGTGTTGAACCTGAATCTGTCCATAAAGTAAGATGCCATGCTCACCCAATTCGACCATTTCTTGGGATCTTGGCTGATGTACCTAGACAACGCATCTCCTTTCAAGCTCCTCATGAACAGCTTCATGAGGATCCTTTCATCCTTCCCTACTCCAACCAGCTTGTCACAATAAGCTCTCAGATGGACCCTTGGATCACCTGTACCATCAAACATTTCAAACTTAGGAGGTTTGTATCCCTCGTGCAGTTCGACATCGGGCTGTATGCAGAGGTCTTCATAGTTCAACTCTTCGACTCCCTTGATTCCCTCGATGCCTTGAACCCAGCTGGTCAGCTTCCTAAGTTCCTCGGCCAAGTTCTTGATAAGCAGGTCCTTTTTGTCAGACTCAAGTGTGTATGCGATAGGGGGAGTGGAGTGTGCATTGGTCTCCACGTAGATGGGATTGTTATGGTGGCCTGGCGCATGAGTGTGGAAATGGTCATTTGTGGAGTTCTTAGGTTTTGGGATAAGCAGTGGAGTGTTATTTGGAGTGTGGCAGGCGTTGCATTGCGCTGGAAGAGTTTGGTTCTTTGGTGGGGTTTTATGATAATGAGTTGCGGGATGATCTTGCTGTTTTGGGATGTTTTGAGGAGGTGTAGGATTCTGATGTTGACGTTTGGGATGTTGAGGGAGAATGACAGGTTTGCCAGATTTCGAACTTGATCAAGCTCTTCTTGAAGATTTGACAACTTCCGTTCCAGTTGCGACACAGTTTCATTCTGAAATATGAATACCCTGGCCATCAGTGGCCTCTGCCCGTTCAACCACATTCTCATTTCTGTTGTTGCCTGAATCTTCCATTTTTTTTTGCCCTTGTTCTTGCCTTTGGGATGACTAAGAGGAGGAGAGGGTGGAGGGCCCCTGGATCTTTTAAGATAGGATGATGATGCCAGAGTGCAGAACTAACCTTTGGGCAGGGGAATAAATAAATAAAGAAAGAGGTAAATAAAAACAAAAGGTAGCCAAGTCAGTGAGGATTATGAAAAGTATTGCTGTATTTAAACACATAGTGCGGGAAGGTAAATCGCGTCCTAATTTGGGGACCTCTTTTGTGCCCGAGGTAGGCTTAGCGACAAATTGATTTGGAGAAATTAAGATGCCTAATGCCTCATTTTATTGATAATAAAATAGATGAATCCCAAAATGACACTAAATAAACAGGAAGTAAAGGTCACTAATGGCCATTGGCCTTATTACATTGATAAAGTAAAAGAAAGACATTCCTATCTACTTGTTCCCACAAGAACCTTCCCCAGACTCGGCATTCTTGCTTCCCTCGTACAGTTTCCCCAACTCGCGAAGTCCCAGCAACAGGTATGCTCTGGCTAGATGTCCTCTTTCGGTCCCTTCAGCTTTTTGACAGTCTTCAACCCTTTTGAGAAATTTTTCCTCTAGCTCCACTATGCCTCGCTCCAAATACCCTAACCTTTTGTTGGTGCTGATAGCCATATCTTTCCATTCCTCGATCATTCCTTTATAGACTCCTGTATTACAGGGTGCTCATCCTCACACTCACGGATCCTCTTGCGCAACTGGTTGTATTTGACTTGTGTCTCGGCCTTTTCATATATAACCCTGTGGCCCTGAACTAACCCTGGCTCGCTCAGACCACCCCAATTTTCTGCCAACCAACCAGGATAGAAAGGGGTAAAACCGACATGATATCTATCTGGCTCGATGGTGTCCTTCTCCATTACAATATTGCAGTGCCACATGTGCTGGGCTTGGCACTTGTGAGGACTATCGTCATTTTGGAAGTCATCTCGAAGATGGCTCATCTTGTCGACCCTGGGTATGACTTGCTTCCTACCTGCTTGCCTCATAACTCGAAGAGGGATGTAAGGGTATGTTACTATTAGACCAATTAGTATTAGGAACAGTGAATCTCTGGAACGGGCGATGAACTCCTCTGCCGGAAACCACTCGAACATCCACTGAACCTGTTCTTCAGTCAGATTATCAACGAGCTCGACCCATCCTTTGGCGTTCTTAGGCTGAGAAAACATGCCGGGGATTTAATTCATTCTTTTTGGATGGTGGAAAGTGATGTGGTCATCCCAAAATATTCGATGAATTTCTTTTCGGTATTCGCCCTTTTGGAGATGTTCCATGAGCCAAAGCTGAAGTAGTAGATTGCAGCCTTCGAAGTGTCTTGCCCCTCGTTGACACTTTTCCAAGGCTCGATATATGTATGCAATGATCATGGGCACAATGCTGAAGTTTTTCCCACCAATTCCTTCCATTAGTGTCTTGGTTACCATGGCCAGTCTAGTGTGGATTCTCTCCTTCTTTATTGGAAACACAATCAGACCCAAGAAGCAAAACATGAAGACGAATACTCTACAATGGATGTGTCCCAAGGATGTGATGGCAAACTCGTCGTGGTAGGTACGATATGATTTGCTGTGATCGTACCTTTCGTACAAGTAGTCAAAATGGATGTATGACTCCTTTAAGAATACCAGTTCTGCATTCTTCTTCAGACCTATCATTTTGAGGAAACCTTTTCCTATGCGGTTCTCAGGCATTAGCAACCCCGGGATTTCCCACACTAGGCCAGCCAGTCCTCCTATTTCCTCCAGCAAAGGTGTCATTTCAATGTCTCCAAAGCGGAAGACGGACCTTTCACAATCCCAGAATAGGGTAGCAGCCTATATTATCATGTTGTTAGGCTGGATTTCTAGGAGAGATGTTAGATTGCCCAAGTATTTTTTGATGAGAGTTTTGTCACTAGAATGCAAATCTTCCCACCAACTTAGCAATCTTGGATGGATATTGGAGCCCATGCCGAATCTGGGGACTTTGTGCCTCATATTTCTGTAAGGCAAATAGGATTAGACCCTGACCCCCTCCATACTCGACTATTTAACATCAACAATTAGCATAAAGCATTTATTTCTCCAAATAAATGCACAGAACGTGATGATGTCCGTTTGGGTTTAGTGAAACCCAGTGGACTTTTGGATAAGGAAATCTTAAAAGCTATCGTGCGGACCACACATTAGCCTGGCTAGGTTTGTCCATGATTCATGAAACAACATAACGGAGTAAGGTTTCTGTGGGGTTTTAGACTGGTACCCTCGAGCGGACAACTCAAGGGGGAAAGGCACGGAACCGCCGACTGCACCGCTGATCGACTAGTTTTACCGCAAATAAGCCTTTCCGAATTTAGGGGGTAATAATATAGGAAGAACACAACCACTCATCAAGTGTTGCTATAGTATTTTGTTTGGCACGAGTGGAGTATGATGTTGAATCATGATTATGCAATAAACAGTAAAACATGTAGTCATGTATTTTCACGTTATGAAAGCAATAAATACAACATTTTATAATTTAAAAAGTGGTAACAAAGGAAGGAAACAGAAAAATATGTCAGTTACTTTTGAAGAAAAATAAATGCTTAAAGAAATAGACAAGTAATTTCACATAAGGGAAATGGGAAGAGGTACAAATTCACAAAGCAATTTGAAAATGGTAAAAGCCTGAAAGTCCCCAGCAGATTCGCCATGCTGTCGCGCCCCCTTTTCCTCTCCTTTCGGAGATTGGGTTTATGACATTCGGTTGAGACAACTCTTTCATTTGGGAAAGGGGTTTGTGTTTTTGAGAGTCGCCACCTAATGATTTTTAAAGGTGAGTTAGGACACCAAAGGGGTTCATTTATAACTACGTTGTTAACCAGATATAGGGTAAGGGCTTGAAATTATCCTAAGGGAAAGGTGTTAGGCACCCCTCAGGATACACAAGTGTGGTTCCCGGCCAAACAACTTTGTGAATTTGTACGACTTATCAAACAAACAAATAAAGGCTCAAATAAGAGGAGATTTAAGTCCTAAGCATGAAGATGTTTGAAAATAGTAAAGAATGTTAGATTCTGAAAGGATTACGATCTAAGAATATAAAGGTAATCCTAGGTTTATAATAATATGGATAACATCAATGAAATACCCGGTATGACACTCCTCGAAGAGGGGCTACACGTGGTATTAACGTACCGGTCATCATATCCATATTCTACCCTTTCCCACCCCGTGAAAGTAACTAAATCGAGTGTTGGTCTCGACCTCTATTGCATGTTTTTACCCGTCCCTTCCTATCAGTCCCGGAGGAATTTAGGACTTCTATCCTATAAGGGAGGTGCTAGGCAGATCCTCAGGTTTTAAAGGTAAAAATTCTAGGGCGACAGATAACAAAACAGGTAGGACTGATAAGAAGGGAAGAACATGAAAAGCAATTACGGGGCTCAAGTATACCTCCACATATAGTGCACATTCACAGCATGCCTCATACACAAATTTGGGTCCAGTTTCAGTTCCTAAGCATGATATGTAAATGACAATAGCAGGATCAGATTTGTCATAACTCAGAGAGGGAGTCCTAGTCGGCTTGCCTACTGATTTTAGCATGTTGGTAGTTAAACATGATCATAAAGGATAATTCTGTTTTTATTTCTTAATGGCTGATTACCTAAGACTTGCCTAGGCGTGTAGCAGTTATGTAACGACCCGATCGGTCATTTTAAGAGTTAGCACCCCGATCCCCTAATAACCGCTTCTCCCCTGTCTATTTATGTTATTGGAACTTTTCGGAGTGTTGAGTGATGAAATCCGGGGTGATTTTGGACACATAGTCCATAAATGTGGAATTTAGCTTTAGAAATCTAGCTGTAGCTAGATCTGTGTGAAGACGGATCCAGAATGGAATTATGTCGACTCCGTTTGCTCTGTTGGGTGATTTCGGGGTTGGGAGCATGTTCGGAAAGTGTTTTCGAGGTCGGTTGTGGATTTAGGCTTGAATTGGCGAAAGTTAGAATTTCGGCGATTT
>ML339329.1:9361-27015 GCA_005239505.1 Nicotiana paniculata
AATATATATATATATATATATATATATATATATATATATATATACGCACTTCTTCCCCACAAAAAAACTAGTCGAAACAATCTATTATACGCTACTTATAAGCACAAGTAACTTGAGTCTAAAAAAAAAAAAATTCTACATGGAAGAACAAAAAGGATGACTAACCTGCAATTTGAACTTTGAACTTGCTGCCATGAAAAAAAATGGAGTTCTCTTTGTATTTGTAAAAAAAAATTGAATATTCGTTACTATTGAGAGATATCGGCAGACTAGGAAATTGGGAAAGACCATGAATTAGAGCTTCAATCAATAAAAAAGGTCTTGACTTTTAAATTTAATATATTTCAGTTCCACACCATCGCCTCGGAGCATTTTTGGTGCACCTCGCCCAGAGATTCGCTCCGAAAACGCCTTTTAAAACACTACGGCCTTCCGAAATGGCTGATACTTAAAAGGTGAAAATGACATTGTTTAAGGTTATTACTTTAACAGATAAATTAAATTTCGAACACATTAAGAATGCCATTTAATTTGGTGAACTTCAAATCTAATGCTAATTAGGAAGTATACTAAAGACTTATAATTCCATGTGAACAAATAATTGGGTATTTATTTTTATAGAAAGAAAAATAAGTTTACTTAAAGTACCTTAACATACAAGCTTAGCCATGGAGTTGTCAAAGACTAACCAACTTTGGTGTATTCTCACCAAATGGTTATCCATCTACCATACCTTCTTCTTGTGGGGTCTTTTTTTGGTGGTATTGGGTTTTAAGCATTTTTATTATCACGAAAAAATAAAATTACTTTAATAGTATTTTAACATTGGAAAATAATATTTTCTAATTTAAGTCTTCAAAAGCATAATTGTTAAAATAAAAAAAGAGCATAATTCTTGTACTTTCTCTTCCCTCAAACATGATAAAAAGGCATCCCTTTATGTTCAAGAACACCAATTTTTCCTAGGCTCAAAGTACTTTCTCATCCCTCAAACATTACAAAATTGCTTTACATATAAGACTTCAATTTTTTAAAATAAGTCTTAAGTTTCTTTATTCCAGAGGACAAGATTCCATGTTACATGTGACATAGGGAACATAGTTCACTTTCATTTTGTTGCTTTTGAGTTGGATATATGAATTTTAATGTTAGCTTAATGTTTTCAAAGGAACATGAAGTGACTGTGCAATCGACATCTAGTTTGTTAGTTGATGTTGTTAGAATTATACTCTGGACATTTTGGTTAAAAAGAACCTTTCGAGTAGTGATTTCAATATCAAGTTTGAACCTAACCTATTATAGGAAATTGGAGCAAGTGTCAACCACCAACCAGCTGCAATACATTATTTTCTTTCTACACCTGTACTACCATAAAAGAGGAATTTTTTTTAAAAAGGACAAAAATTAATAAAACAGTCAACTTTCAAATACTTAACAAATCTGTAAAGGGAGTGATATAAACTTGGTCAAACTCTCAAAAAATGTTAGAATCTGCAACAGATTGCACATTGTAAATAAATATTTATATCAAGTCTTTCACATTAAGTATATATAAGCTAGTGCACATTCTAGGCCAAAAACATAGACATGGCTCAACAAGAAATTTCATTTTCTTGGTTCAGTTTGCTTTCTCTTTTGCTATTCAAAGTGTTTGTTTCTGGTGTTTTCTCCTTAAATCCAAATGGTAGTGAGTACATTTCAGCTGTTGGGGATCCAGGGATGAGATCAGACTCGCTAAGGGTGGCGATAGAGGCATGGAACCAATGCAATGAAGTTGGAGAAGAAGCGCCCAAAATGGGAAGCCCAAGAGCTGCAGAATGCTTTGATGTTCTTAATTCTCAGCAACAAAGTGAGTTGAACTTCCTTTTTTTTCTTCTTTTTGTGATTCTATTTTCTTGGAGGGAGCTTTGACGTAGCTGGTAAAGTTGATGCCATGTGACAAGGAGGTCACGGATTCAAGCCGTGGAAATAGCTTCTTGCACAAATGCACCGGACACCGCACATAGCAGGAGTTTAATGCAACGGGCTGCCCTGTAATCTTATTTTCTTGGTTTATGTTTGAAATGTTTAATGTTTTTTGTTTCTATAGGTGGAAATTGTTCTGCCTGTACTAGAGTTCCACCCTCATTGGTACACAGAGTTACTGAAGAGGACAACTTGCTTGGGATAGGAAAATCTTTTGATGGATTAGATAAAAAGGCACTTTTTAATCCAGACCTTTATGCAGCAGAGAAAGAACTTTATTTGGGATCAAAATGTCAAGTTGATGACGAGCCAAATCCATGGCAATTTTGGATGATCATGCTTAAGAGTGGTAATATGGATACTTATGCTGTTAAATGCCCGAAAAACGGCCACAAAGTAGGTCCATTTGGTCCTCCTAGCCAATTTCCATGTTTTGGTAAAGGATGTATGAATCAGCCATTGATTTACCACAATTACACATATTTACAAGGGCCTAATGAGACTACACTTAAAGGAAGTTTTTATGGATCATGGGATTTGGATTCTGGTTTGAGCCAAACAAGTGTAAATGAGGACATTTCTTACTATTCTGTAGCATGGCAGAAAGAATTAGGACAAGGAAGCTGGATTTTTCACCATGTTTTAAGAACCTCAACAAAGTATCCTTGGTTGATGCTTTACCTTAGATCAGATGCCACATCTGGTTTTTCTGGTGGATACCATTATGACACTAGGGGCATGTCAAAAATTGTAAGTAAAAATATAAACTTTTTTTTTCTCGCGATTTTGTACATTTTTATGACTACCCTTTTTGAAATGTTAAATTTTTATGCAGATACCAGAATCACCAAATTTTAAGGTAAGATTCACATTGAATGTGATCAATGGTGGAGGTCCAAATAGCCAATTTTATCTAATGGATATGGGAAGCTGTTGGAAAAACAATGGACAGCCCTGTAATGGGGATGTGACTACAGATGTCACAAGATATAGTGAGATGATCTTGAATCCAGCAACACCATCCTGGTGCAAACCAGATAGCCCAAAATTGTGCCCTCCATATCACACATTCCCAAATGGAACAAGAATTCATCGAAGCGAGACGACTCGTTTTCCCTATGAGGCTTACCATTTGTATTGTGCACCAGGGAATGGAGAGCATGTTGAGCAGCCTAGTGTTCCATGTGACCCTTATAGTAATCCTCAATCTCAGGAGATTTTGCAGATTTTACCACATCCTGTTTGGGGTGAATATGGTTATCCTACTAGCAAAGGACAAGGTTGGATTGGAGATCCAAAAACATGGGAGCTTGATGTTGGGAGGCTGTCCCAATCCCTATTTTTTTACCAGGTTTGGATGAATACTCTCTTTTCTTAGTTTCAAAGTATACAATTTAGAGTATTTTTGGCCAAATTTAAGTTATATACCACGACAACGACAACGTAATATTTTTGTTATACTATTAGTACAGATTAATGATGCAAAATGTTAACTGCAGGATCCAGGAACTGCACCAGCAAAGAGGAAGTGGAGTTCAATTGACTTGGGAACTGAAATTTATAGAGACGCTAATCAAGTGGCAGAGTGGACTGTCACTGATTTTGACATTCTTGTACCCAACAAGAATTAGAAGTATTAAATGTTAAAAGAACTCATGTTTTACCCATAAAGGATGAATGGAAAAAGATTCTAATGAATCCTTTCTTTTTTTGGTTCTTCGACATACTGTTATTTGAATGCTTTTTGAATTTAAGAAATATCTTTTTCTTTCTTTCTTTCTTTCTTTCTTTTGGCTTAAAAGTGGCAGTGGTTGAACCAACCATGTTACAAACAACTGGTTAGGAGTTAATTATAGATTAGAAGTCAAAACATGGAAGATTTATTATATTTATATAGCATTTTTTTTAAATAATAAACGTTTCCTGAGTTAATTTTATCCATGGTCATTAAACTTTTGTGTTTGTTACCTAAAAGTTATTTTTCTCTTTTTTGTTACGTAAAAATTATTCAATTTTGTGTTCATTACACAAAAGTCACTTTTCTTTTTTTTGTTACACAAAAATCATTTTACTTTACTCTAGTTATCACAAAAGTCACATTTTTACTTGAAAAGTATATTATGCCCTTGATATTATATAAACCTTCATATTTATGTAATACCTTCTATATTATACACTATATAATATATTTTTAACTATGTATTTTATTTATAAATAAAATAATATTTTTATAATAGATTTGCATATTTAATTTTTTCTTAACGTTAATTTTTAAAATATATTAGTAACGTTATTAAATTTGTCAATACCTTTAATATATATTAGTAGAGAAATAATATGTTAGTAACTTTTATATTTCGAATATAAAGTTACCTAAGAATTTTCATTCAGATTAACATATGATTTTTTCCTCATTTTTCTTTGTTTGTTTACGCGAATTCAAAAAGCAGTATGTCGAAGAACCAAAAAAAGAAAGGATTCATTAGAATCATTTTCCATTCATCCTTGATGGGTAAAACATGAGTTCTTTTAACATTTAATACTTCTAATTCTTATTGGGTACAAGAATGTCAAAATCAGTGACAGTCCATGGAGTATATTCATACAAGTAAGGGTCCGAAAAATAGCATACCATAAATGAAAAGATTGGAAGAAAAATGGATTCACACTCATTTTACCAAGTTCAATATTAACCGGATTAGTAAAGAATAGTTTTGTTGATTGGTTAATTTGGTCGCATTTTCCTTGTTTTAAATTTTCTTACAAAAAAAAAAGAAAAAAAAGACGAGGATCCCTTCGAACCGTATTGATGTGGCATCTCCACAAACTAGAATTCATATTTATCTTTTGCGCTCATACTTTTGATTTTTTTTTCTCCTGCTTTTTGGTTAATCTCATTAAAGAAACCCCTCAAACAACGGTTAACCTTAGTGAAGGAGCGCAACCATTACGAAACGAAACATGGAACGCGACGTTTTTTTTTTCTTTTTTTTCTGAAGAAAAAGTAAAGGATCCTACATTCCCTTCAAACCATTTCATTTGGTACTTGAAGATGATAAACTCTAATTATACAGCCAGATTCTCTCTTCTTCAGCAATTTTTATTATTGCCTCCACGTCTATTTTTACATTGTTAATTAGCGAATCTCAAATTCGAAGAATCAACCGGAGATGCTGAATTTTAGCAATCATACTCTGAGGACTACCTATTGGAAGGCGCAATTTTCCAAGTAAGCGAAGTGGAATGCAGAGAACAGCAAAAAGGCGATGGTGACGGTACAATTACTTCGACCATCGCGCAGTTGGAATGATGCCTTTTAGGTTCATACGTAGCGTTTTTTTAATAATTTTTCCTTATCGTTTCTTCTTCTATATACTACGCCTCATTTTTGTAGGGTGGATAATAACTTCAGTATTAATCTTTTAGGCTCATACATAATGTCTTTTAAGATCTCTTTCTTGTAGCTTTTTCTTTTATTTTATAGGAGAATAACAACATAAATGAAAATATCACGAAGGATACAATTTAAGAGGTAAGATTATCTTATTTATTTATCTGTGAAGGATAGTTAAATATAAAAAAAGACGAGAAGACGTTACATAATATTTTTGAACTTTGATTGAGGCATATTCCTCCAATGATAAAACATCACTTGAACACTTAGAGAATTCACTCAAGCACTTCAACCGTGGTTAAGCTTCTAGTCAACAATTCTCAAGTGTATCAAGAACAAAGAATAACACTGCTACGGACTAGTTCCCCATATCAAGTGATTGTATGTCCTTAATTGAGTTGTAACTTTGTTAATGTTCTTACTTGTAACTCCTACTTAGCTTACTTAGAAGCAGTGTGTAGGAAACTTTTGTAAGTCATAAACTCTCGTGTTTGTGTCTTGGCTAGAGTTAGTAAAGTTGTGAAGTCTTTGTAATAAAGGTATTACAAAGTGGCTTGTAATAGGTTTGTTACAAGTTAGTGAGGGATTAAGGAGTTAATTCCTAGGTTACAATAGGTTGTAATCTAAACGTTTTGCTCAGTAGTGAAGTTGAAATCCTACAAAGGTAGGTCGTAGTTTTTGATCCGTTGAGCTGGAAATTTTCCACGTAAAAACTCTCAATGTTATTTACATTCTGCCGTGTGTGTGTAATCTGTGAAACAGAAAGAGAACCCGATTTTTTATATAGTTTGGTAGACCCTCGAATTCTATCAATTAGTATCAGAGCAGGTTCTTTCTATCAAGCTAACACCTAGAAAGGATCCTCATGGCTGCTCCAACAAACTTTGAAGAAGGTCAATCTACCTACAGACCACCGAGGTTCAATGGCCAGTACTATGGGTGGTGGAAGACTAGGATGCACGACTTCATCATGGCTGAAGATTCTAAGATATGTGATATCATCTGTGACAGACCTTTTGTTCCTACCAAGAATCTTGGTGACCTAGTTGTAGCCATTCTCAAGACGAGGAAGGAATTCAATGAAGCTGATCGAAAGGCAATAGAAAAGAATTTTCGTTCAAAGAAAATTCTTGTTTGTGGCATTGATCCTGATGAATATAACAGTATATCGACATGCTAATCAACAAAAGAAATCTGGGAGGCTCTTCAGACAGCTCATGAAGGAACAACACAGGTGAAGCAATCCAAGATCGACATGATCACAACTGAATATGAGCTCTTCAGGATGAAGGCTGATGAATCCATCCAATATATGCATACTCGCTTCACCTCCATTATCAATGCGCAAGAAATAGCTTGTCAGGAAAATCCTTAGTGTACTGCCAGTTCTTGGGAAATCAAAGCAAACTCCATTACAGAGGCGAAGGACTTGCAGACATTCACCATAGATAAACTTGTTGGAAACTTGAAAACTTATGAAATGAATAAGAAGAAGGACAATGAAATAAGAGAGCCCAAAAGAGAGAAGAACATGGTCCCTAAGACAGACAACAATGACTCAAGTGGTGAAGATGGTGATATGGCATACTTGACAAGAAGATTCCAGAAAATGGTTCGCAGGAATGGAAGCATTCCAAAAAGGGGAAGTTCTAGCAAGCCAAAAACTATGACCTCTGTCATAAATTTGGCGAGTCAGAACACTTCATCAAGGATTGTCCTCTCCTAAAGAAAAATCAATTCAAGCACAACTTAGACAAAGAAGCCAAGAGGAACCCGGTTCCTGATAAACGCTTCAAGAGAAAGAATGCCGCTGACAATGTTGTAAGCAATCTCTTGCTATATGGGGAGACTCCTCCAGCGAATCTGAAGAAGAAAATGATCATGGTGATAGTTCAATGACGGTAGTGGAAAGTGAAGCAACTGAGTATGATTCAATCTTTGCTTTGATGGCTTAATCTGATGACGACAATGAGGTAAATTTTCTGGATGTTCAGAGAAATCTGAAATCTTATTCTCCTAAAAAACTCATATCTTTGGCAAATATGTTAATTGATGCTTATCACAGTCTTATAAATGATAAAGATTCTTTAACTATGGAGCTAGGAGAAGCAGAATAGACCATAAATAACCTAGTAGTCGTTGTAGTTGATTTAAAAGAAACAATTGAGAATCTGAAGAAAGAGAATGATGCTTTAGATGAAAAAATTGCAAATATAGAACATGGAAGAGATGATCTAATGGTTATTGTGGTAGACTTAAAAGAAATCATTGAGTGTGTAAGTAAGGAAAAAGAACTCTTAACTGAGAGAGTTGCTAACATTGAGCATGAGAGAGATGACCTATTAATGGCGGTAGTAGACTTGAAGGAGACAATTGAGGAACATAAAATGGAGAGTAGGCCTAGAAATTCTCAAAAGGTAAAGGAAGCTGCAAGTGAGGCACACACTAAGCTTGAAAGTGAGTTAAATTCAGTGAAGTCCAGTATGTGTGCTGAGCTTGAGAAAAACAAACAACTTCAGGAAGAACTAGGAAGAGTGAAGGGTGATCTTGAAAAATCACTCAAGTGAAACTGGTCCTCTGATGCTATTACTTCCATGCACATTAATAATGGGGGAACATGCAGGGAATTTGTTTCAAAGGGAGAAGACTCCCTGCAACCCTCATAGCAAGTATGTTACTGTACCCGATAATTGATTTTGTACTCACTGTGGTAACAATGGGAACCTTAAGGAAAATATCAAGGCCAGTGTTCAGCCTCAACAGAAAAATAAAGTTTTTTCTAAGAAAGTAACTACTTCTAGAGAACTTGTTCCCACACATAGAAAACGTATGATGCCTGCCTGGAATAAAAGAACACTCGTTCATTATTTTCCTCACTACAAGGGACCCAAACTTATTTGGGTTCCTAAATCTAACCCTTGATTTCCTTTGGCAGGGAACAATGAAGGGGAGCAGCCAACAATGGTACATGGATAGTGGCTTCTCAAAGCACATGACTAGAAACACAATCGATTTCCTTTTACTGAAGGCCCTGCAAGGAGGGAGTGTATCCTTTGGAAATGGCAAACGGGATACATTTTGGGAGTTGGAAGGATTGTGAAGTCACTCACTCACTCAATTGAGAATGTGTACTATATTAATAACTTGAAGTATAGTCTGCTGAGTGTCTCTCAGATATGTGACAAGGGAAAAAAGTGGAATTCTTGTCAAAGATATGCACAATCACAAATCTTGTGACTGGTGAGGTGGTGCTAGTGGCTAAGAGATACAAAAACATTTATGTTTTTGACTTTGAGTCCCTGCAAAGTGGTGATCTCAGTTGTTTAAGAGCTATTGATGACGATGCTTAATTATGGCACAAAGGGCTGGGGCATGCAAGCTTTTCATTACTGAACAAACTAGTCCAAAAGGACCTGGTTTGTGGTCTGCCCAAGTGAAGCTTCAAGGAACACAAAGTGTGCGATGCTTGTGCAAAAGGAAAGCATGTCAGATATTCATTCAAGCCCAAAAAGGAAGTCAGCACCTCAAGGCCACTTGATCTTCTTCATATGTGGGACCTACGAGTGTGCCAAGAGAGGAGGAAAAAAATATATCTTTGTGATAGTGGATGACTACTTCAGATTCACTTGGACTATGTCCCTCAGAACCAAGGATAAGACTTTTCAAGTATTTTTTGCCTTTGTCAAGAAGATCCAAGTGAATATGGGAACAAATGTGGCTTGCATCATAATTGGCAGTGGAATCGCAAAATATTTCTGGGCAGAAGCAGTTAACACTACATGCTACTTGATAAACAGGTGCATGATCAGGTCCCTCATAAACAAAACACCTTATGAGTTGTTGAATGGAAGAAAGCCCAAACTGACTTATTTGAGGACATTTGGATGCAAATGTTATATTCTCAACATTGTCAAGGAACCGCATGGAAAATTTGATGCCAAAAGTGATGAAGGAATCTTCCTGGGATACTCGTCCCAAAGCAAAGCTTACAAAGTGTACAACAAAAGAACTCAATGCGTTGAGGAGAGTGTATATATGATCTTTGATGAATCTCACCTCTCTTGTGAGAAGGATGGGCATGCTGATCAATATGGAGAAACTTTATCGGTTCCAGGTGAAGTTATTGACATGACAAATGGAAAGGCAGACATGATGAGCCATGTCAAGGAATCCAGTGAAGATGATGCAACTACATATCCATCGATTGGAGAGGAACCCGGTTCCACGATCACAACAACTAAAGCTGAAAATAGGGTTGTTGATGCAGTCCAAGGTACTCCACTTGCTGAAATAAGAAGCGACCAAGGACCACTCTCATATATACCTGGGTCCTCTACCAATGAGATTCAGGTACCAAATTGGAAGCACAAAAGCTCACATCCTCTTGACAACATAATCACTCATCTTGACTCGGGAGTTCAAACCAAATCAAAAGCTAGAAATTCACTTGCCTTTTCAGCCTTTCTTTCCCAAATAGAGCCTGAAAATATCAAAGAAGCACAGAAAGATGCAGACTGGATCACAACCATTCAAGAGGAGCTGCATCAATTTGAGAGAAACAAGGTATGGCACCTGGTTCCTCGATATGCAGATCGAACTATCATAGGGACCATGTGGGTATTCATGAACAAACTTGATGAGTTTGGAAATACAACAAGAAACAAGGCAAGGCTTGTAGTTCAAGGCTACAATCAGGAAGAAGGGATTGATTATGATGAAACATTTGCTCCAGTTGCTCGAATGGAAGCTATCATAATTCTTATTGCCTTTGCATCTCATATGGAATTCACACTGTTTCAAATGGATGTCCAAAGTGCATTTCTGAATGGTTTTCTGAAAGAAGAAGTCTATGTCAAACAACATCCTGGATTTGAGTGTCACGAGCATCCTGAGCATGTGTTCAAGCTGGACAAGGCATTGTATGGGTTAAAGTAGGCTCCCCGGGCTTGGTATGAAAGGTTATCAAAGTTCCTTCTAGAAAATGGTTTTACAAGAGGAAAAATTGATAACACTCTTTTTCTGAAGAAAAGAGGGAGGAACCTGCTCATTGTTCAAGTATATGTTGATGATATCATTTTTGGAGCCACAGCCGACTCTCTTTGTGAAGAGTTTGCAAAACTCATGGGGAGTGAGTTCGAGATGAGTATGATGGGAGAATTAAATTTTTTCTTGGGACTTCATGTGAAGAAATCTCAAAAGGTAACATTGATAAGTCAGCATAAGTACATCAAGGAGCTGCTGAAAAGGTTTGACATGGAAGCATCAAAGGTTTATTGACACTCCTATCGGCACAGCTACTCGTCTAGACATGGATGAACCTGGTTCCCCTGTAAATCAAACCATGTATATAGGGATCATAAGGTCACTCATGTATCTCACTGAAAGTAGACCAGACATTGTGTTTAGTGTGGGCCTTTGTGCAAGGTTTCAATCTAATCCAAAAGAGTCCCATCTGAAAGCTACCAAGAGAATATTGAGATATCTCAAAGGGACGCAGGACCTGGTTCTCTACTATCCCTCAGGTGATAGCTTTGATCTTGTATGCTGATGCTGATTATGCAGGATATTTGGTGGACAGAAAAAGTACGTCTGGAATGGCATATTTTTTGGGTTCTTGTCTCATCTTATGGGTACAAGGAAGCAAAATTCAGTGGCACTCTTAACTGCTGAAGCAGAACATGTAGCAGCGGCTTCGTGCTGTGCTCAATTACTGTGGATCAAGCAGCAGTTGGAAGACTTTGGAGTGTACTCAGATTATGTTCCTCTTCTATGTGACAATACAACTGCACTCAACATGGCCAAAAATATAGTCCAACATAAGAGGACCAAGCACATTGATGTACGACATCACTTCCTCAGGGACAATATTGAAAAAGGGCTCATTTGTATGAAGTTTTACAGCACTGAAGATCAGATTGTAGACATCTTCACCAAATATCTAAGTAGAGAACATTTTGAAAGAAATCTCCTGGCACTAGGGTTGATAAAACCCAACTAAGGACCTGGTCCCCCAATGATTGGCTATGAAGGAAATATACATGTAAAATTAGCTTAAAGTGTTTTCTATAAAAGTCTAACTCATTTCTATACCGTTACAGGTAGACACGCATGATGATTACAAGGCAGCTGATGCAGTGCATGCTGGAAAAATGGGTTAAGCTTACACTTGCAAGACCTGTCGGGGAACCTAGTTCTCCTGACACAGGTTAGTAGCTTCTTTGTTCTCTCATACACAATTTAGAACGAATAAAAATAATGCTACCTCATCAGTGTGTCAATTTCTTTTCCTTGCGTCTTTTCAACCAAAAACGTCTCACCTGCTGCTGAACGACCCGACTCCCAAAGTAAAATTGTCGCCCGTTCCTAACCGGTTCCTCATAACTCATAAATACATCTATCAATGTCACAACCCCTCACTTCAAACTTTAAAATTTTAACTCCCCCTTCTCTCTTCTCAAACCACTAATCTCTTCGGTAAAATCCACTATGTCTGAGAATCAAAAAAACTCCGGTGCTCTCAACAATACTCCCATTAGTCCACACCAGTTGAAACTCCAATGGTAGAATCCTCACCCAACACAACCACCAGTCCAAAACCTAGATCAGAGTCTCCCCCACACTCAGTCTCCTCACCTACCCATTCAGGTTCTAGTTCTCATCGGAGTGTAAAACCTCGACTCCAAAAAAGTTTATGGCTACCAGCTCTCCTCCAATATCGCCGGAAAAATAGGGTGAACATGGTAAATTGGTCGAAGAGGGAAATCAGGAACCATCAAATCTCGTTATGGAAGAGAACTCAAGTGAAAACCAAGAGGCTGGTCCTGACAATGTTGACACAACCATGACAGGTCTTGAGTCTGCAGGTAACACTCCTCCCTCTGCTGAGATTTTCACGGAACCACAAGCAAAGGAGGCAATAGAAAACATGTTCTCCATCGCTGCTGAAGGGGTTTTTGTTGAGGGAGGTGTAGAGGGGTCTAAGCATAAGGGGGAAGAGCCTCAGACCATAGTTGAAGGGAGAGAGCTCGTGCCAGTTGAAAAACTGACACCAGGATGATGCTACTGGGGTCCCTAATGATGGACCTGATCCCTCCATGGAGGATCCAGGTCAGTAGTCATCTCCCCAGGTCAGTATTGATCTTTCTCCTTCTCCCTATTTTTATGTTGAGTCCCTGAATATAGTGGTGCCTGAGATGCGGTCTAATAGTGAAGAAGATCTAGATGATATTGTGATTGCTAATTTTATCAGGGCTAGGAGTAATCCAGTTGCAACTCCAGAGCAAGCCCCTAACAGACCCACTACACGGTTGCAGAAAAAGGAGGCTCTTGAGTCTGCCCTCAAGAAAAGTCAAAGGAGTCAAAGAAGGAGAAAGTTGGTGAAGGATGGAAAAGGCGTACATGAAAAGGTCGTTCCTGTTGTCAATGTGGATGAGGAAGTATAAGAGGAACTTGTTTCCTTGATTCACGAGTCCGAGAAGAAGAAGCATTCTCTCTCTCAATCCAAAAAGCACACTTCTACAAATGTTGATAGTCCAACCAAAGAGTGTTGATCCTGTTTCCAGTGAGAAGTTTGTGGAGAAATATGGTGATAAGACAGTGAAAGAGTGGTGGAAATTCTGATGATGAAGAAGTGGAATATTCTGGTGAATATGCGCATGAAAAGTTAGTGGAGATGGGAAAGACTATTCGCAAGTCAGTGAAAAGAAAAGTGGATGATGATGATGAACATGGTTCCTCCAAGAAAGAAAAAGCTGGTGAATCTCTGAGTTCTGGGAAAGGAAAGCTGAGAAATCATAAGGTGTTGTGGGGCCAAACATTTTCCCCTGACATTGTGGAGCTTGCTAGGATGAGGCAGTTAGTGGAAATTTGTGATTTCCAACAGTGGACTCACTTGTTTACAAATGATGTTCCAAAGGTGTATGAGGAGGAAGTATGGAGTTTTTATGCTGACTTATTCAAAGTTAAAGATGATCACATCTGTGTGTTGGTAAATGGGGTGGACATAGTGATGGACTCTACCATGTTGGGATCAATTCTGGGTGTTCCTGCTGAAGGGTTGTCGTCTGTTCAGGGTGCCTGCTCGTCCAATTTAGAAAATGCCATTTTCAAGGACAAGGCAATCCAGCATGGGGAAAGGGTGCATAAGAAGACACTCCTTCCAGTACATCAGTTGCTTTTTGAGATGGTAAAAAAATGTTACTTCCCCGCGCTGAGAGGAGGTCTATTACATCCAAAGCTGACCTGGTCCTTGTGGAAGCCTTGGATGGATTTACCACCATCAATCTGCCTGGGATGACAGACTTTAAGGATGGAAACCATGGGCTACCTTATGGGTTTCTTCTCACAAAGGTCTTCGAGTTCTTCAAGGTACCTCTGGGACAGGCCAAAGTGGGCACTAAAAAGCAAACCTTCTCTAAGACTACTCTTGAGGAGTGTGAGTGTATTGACAAGGTCGGAGGAGTTGGAAACACCTCTACTATCTCTCAACTGATAAATGATAAGAATAGCGCCATAGAGGAGATTCAGAAGTTGAAGGCAAGGAACGCGATTCTTGAGAGTCAGCTCAGTCAGCTACTACAGGCACCTGGTTCCGGTAGTTCTCACAGCTCAGAGGTTGCCCGCCTGACGAAGGAGAATGCTGAGCTCAGGAAATAGGTGGAGGACCTGAATGAAAGACTGCTCAATGAGAAAATGTCCTTGAATGCTCACATGGATCTTGTCCTCAAAACCCTTGCCCCCTCCTCGGATCCCTCTTCTTTCGATGCCCCCTAAGCAGTGTCCCTCTTAGTGTCCAGTTTCCAGTGTCCGTCTCTTATGAATGTTTCTGATGGTGTTTTTTGTTGTTCGTACTTGTTTTTATTTTTGTTGTTGAATTGTGGATGGTAACATTTAATCTGCCCCCATTTGTAAAATCCAAATTGGTTTTATGGAAGCTTTTCCCCTTTTGCCGCATATGAAATTGTTCCTTTGTCTCTGTTTTCTATCATGTTTGTGTGCACACAAGTGGCATGAGTTAACCCAGCTGGACTTCTTTTTGCTTTTTACTTAGTTTTTTTCTTTTTATGATGCCAAAAGGGGGAAGTTTTGTGCATAATTGAATAAAGATGTGTTAAGGGGGAATACACATTCAGGGGGAACTTAATGGCCTTCCCGGTTCACTATTTGGTTCTTTGTGGTTCTTTGTAGGTTTTTCAATTATAAGTTTGTCATCATCAAAAAGGGGGAAATTGATAGGTTATAAGTACCTTTGTGTTATGTTTTGATGATCTAACAAACTTATTGTCAAGAACTAGATAAGGAACATGATCCATATCTGGTCCGCATCCTCAAGCACATACAAATAACCAGACTTAAGCTAGAGATGTTCGTTAGTAACTTAGAAGTTAAAGAATCAACAAGGGGAACAGATGGACTTCAGTTCCCCTGGTGATTGTACCAAGTCAACTCTCCACAGCTGGAAAGTGACTGCCTGCACACGTGTTGACCCAAGTCACTGCATAGTTTTGAAGATTGACAAAAGGCTGACCAGTTGAACCAGGTCCATCAGAGCACACATCGTGAACTGACGAGCTGGACATGAACCGTATATGCTTAGGAGATGTTTTGAATATGAAATATCAATGTACCAAGAGATTGTCTCCTAATGCGAAAAGGTTGCAAACTGATCTGATTAATTGAAGTCAATTCAGCAAGGAAAGTAACAAAATAACGGATGTTGAGTTTGGTTCGAATTGAACTGGAATTGGAAGACAAGCTCAACGACTAACTTTATAAATACTTGATGTATTTCTGCTGAAATTCAACACGCACAAGTGCAGAAGTGAATCAAGATCTGAGAGCAAAAGTCCCAGATATTTTGCAAGCAGAATTACCGTGCGATGCAAAGGCTACAGTTCAACTAGAAGAACCAGTTTCATCAGATTGATTATTGAGTCTAGTTGATTGTAGTAGGAGCTTTAATATTGTATCTTTTCAGCTTTTATAGAAGAAATTGTAATAGGTACGTATTGATCAAGTTAGAGTTAACTTGAAGTGTGTAGAAATTATCTAGGGGCTAGTTACTACAAAGGGATTAGAGTTAATCCTTAGGATTACAAAAGAGTTTATTTTGTAAGTCCGTTTGGCTCAGAGTTTTTAGTGAAGAGTTGAGAAAATCCTACTGAGGAGTAGGTCGTGGTTTTTTCACCTTTTGAGCCAGGTGTTTTCCACGTAAAAATCTCTGTATTTTTACTTTACTGCTTTTTATTATTCCGCAACAGTAGTAGTTGGAACACCAAGAAGAACCAGGTTTTTCTACTAAGACAACACTCGAAAATTGGGTACCGCACAAAGTAATCTATCTTCTTGTGTGGTATTGAAGTCTAAAACATCAATTGGTATCAGAGCAGGTTATCCTTGAAAGGCTAACACCTTGGAGAAGATCAAGATGAGTGCACCACCTGGAAATTGGGAAGGTCAATCAACTGCAAGGCCACCACTCTTCAATGGCCAGTACTACTCATGGTGGAAAAATAGGATGAAGGATCACCTAATTGGAGAAGACTATGAACTCTGGGACATAGTCACTGATGGTTCTCTAGCTACCATGATGAAGACTGCTGAAGGTATAGATATACTAAAGACAAGAGTTGATTGCACTGCTGAGGATCTAAAGAAATGGGAGAAGAATGCAAAGGCCAAAAAGTGGCTTGTGTGTGCACTAGGTCCAGACGAGTACAGTAGAATCCAAAGTTGCACCACTACCAAAGAGATCTGGGATACTTTGCAAATAGCCCATGAAGGAACACCTCAGGTAAAAAGGTCAAGAGGTACTCTACTATACTCTTAGTATGAAAACTCCACTATGAAAGAAGAAGAGACTATCCAAGAGATGTACACAAGGTTCATAACCTTGACTAATGAATTGAAGTCTCTTGGAAGAGCCATTCTTGAAGAGGACAAGCTTGAGAAGATCCTAACAAGGGTCTTGCCTATTTCCTGGGAAAGCAAAATCACTGCTATCCAGGAATCCAAAAATATGGCAACCCTCAGATTGATGAGCTAATTGGAAACCTCACTGCCAATGAACTGAGAAGGCAGACAATGAAGATGGATAGTCCAAATAAGGAGAAGAGTCTAGCCCTAAGAATCACTGAGGGAGAAAATCTGGAAGATGATGAGATGGTCATGATCACCAAAGAATTCAGAAACTTTCTCATGAGGAAGAAAGGCATCTCTAGAGGAGGAAACTACAACAAAGCAAAAGCTCCAGAAAGACCAACCAACGAGGGATAGTATAAATGTGGTAAGACTGACCATCTCATTAAAAACTGTCCTCAATGGGAAGTAGAGTGGAAAAAGGAAATATATGATAGAAGGAACATGAGGAAGGAATAGGTTCAACCCAAGACAACCACAACAAAGGCTATGGTTGTTGCTTGGGGGGAAAGTTCAGATGAAGAATCAGAAGATGGGGAGACTGAAGATCAGGCGCTCATGGCAATTGGAGAATCTGACAAGGAATCACATGAAGAACCAGAGGTAAGTATCTCTCATCTTAAAAACAAAGTAAAGTTCCTATCTAAGGAAAAACTCTCTGAGTTGCTACTTGATTTCATAGATGATTCTGAGGAAACAACCAAAGAGAAGGATCAACTATCTAAAGAATGTGCAATGCTAAAAGCAGAGTTCATAAACCTAGAAATCAGAGTCAGTGAATCTGAAAAGAAAAAACTGACTTGTTGAACCAGGTTCATCCACTTGAAACTGAGATTCTAGAACTAAAATCTGAAAACTTAAAGCTAAAGCTAGGGTCAAGTAAAAAGGTTGTTGATCATTCTCATATGATGTTAGAAGAAAAAATGGGAAACTTAAAAGATATTATGTATGCCAAGGACGAACAAATAAGAACTCTTAATGAAGAACTTGGCAAATTCAAACATGAATTAGATCAAACCTGTAAATGAAATAAATCCTCTGACGCCCTGATATGGCTTCAAGAGAATCATAGTAGCAACAGGAGAGGGATTGGCTTTGGAAGTCAATTGCCCAAGTGGGATCCCAAAAACAAGTATCTCACTCTTCCTGAGAATAAAATCTGCACTCATTGTGGTAAGACTGGGCACTACAAATATGAGTGTACTGCAAAAGAGCATGCCAGTCGAAAAAATGAGAGGTTTGTAAAAGGGAAAAACTGGCTACCAAATTGGGCCAAGAAAAATTTGATTCATCCATTCTATCATAGAAAAGGACTCAAACTAGTTTGGGTTCTTAAGACTAACCTTTGATTCCTCTTGTAGGTTCAAGTGAGAGGAGG
>ML339334.1:0-54764 GCA_005239505.1 Nicotiana paniculata
CTTTGGCACAAAAGACTTGGTCACGCGAGTCTGAATCAACTTAACAAATTAGTCTCTAAGGACATAGTGGTAGGGATTCCTAACATTAAGTTCAAGAAAGACAATGTTTGTGAGGCATGTGCAAAGGGGAAGCAGGTAAGATCCTCATTCAAAAGCAAGAAAATGGTCAATACCACCATGGTATTGGAACTGGTTCATATGGAGTTATGTGGTCCAATGAGAACTCTGAGCAGAGGTGGTAAGAAATATGTAATGGTGCTAGTTGATGATTACTCAAGGTTCACTTGGACCTTATTTCTGACATCTAAAGATGAAGCATTTGATATGTTAACTTCATTTGTCAGAAAAACTCAAAAACAATTAGGAAATCAACTAGCATCAATAAGATCTGATCATGATACTGAATTTGAGAATGCAAAGTTTGCTGAATTCTGTTATGAACATGGTATAAATCACTACTTTTCTGCCCCTAGAACCCCACAACAAAATGGGGTTGTTGAAAGAAAGAACAGAACTCTTGAAGATATGTCTAGAACCATGCTTCTTTCTAGCAAACTACCCCATAGCTTCTGGGCAGAAGTAATAATCACTACATGCTATATAATAAATAGATTCATAACCAGACCACTGGTAGTGAAAACTCCTTATGAATTACTTAAAGGGAGAAAACCCAACATATCCCACCTTAGGGCTTTTGGATGCAAGTGCTTTATGCACAACAATGGCAAAGATTCCCTAGGTAAATTTGATCCCAGAAGTGATAAGAGAGTATTCTTGGGATATCCATCACATAGCAAAGCTTATAAAGTATATAACAAAAGAACTATGTGTGTAGATGAGAGTGTGCATGTTGTTTTTGATGAAACTAACACTCTTTCTGAGAGACAGGAATCAGAAGATGAGGAGCTTAGACTGGTCAGAAGTAGTGACCAAATTGAAGCAATTGTGGAAGATGGAACAGGTGATAGACCAGGTCCAACTACCCCGAGCAACATGACAGGGGGAACTCAACAGCAAATCACTTTAGACTTTGGCCCTGATCCTGCTCCACAAAACAAGGCACTATGGGATTATCTAGAAGTGAACAATCTCAAACCACACTGATATCAAAAATCTCATCCACTTGAAAACATCATAACAGAATTGACATCCATAATCAAAACAAGATCCTCCTTGAAAAATCTGTGTGCGTTTGATGCCTTTCTATCCTTGATTGAACCAAATGACATTGCTGAAGCTTTACAGGATGCTGACTGGGTAAATTCCATGCAAGAAGAGCTGAATCAATTTGAAAGAAGTCAAGTATGGAACTTGGTACCCAGACCATTAGACAGATCAGTGATTGGCACAACATTGGGTCTTCAAGAACAAACTCGATGAGGATGGAACTGTTACAAGAAACAAGGCCAGACTGTTTGTCCAAGGATATAGACAAGAAGGGGGAATTGACTATGATGATAACTTTGCTCCTGTGGCAAGACTGGAGGCAATCAGACTTCTTATAGCATTTGCTGCACACATGGAATTCACTCTCTATCAAACGGATGTAAAGAGTGCTTTCCTCAATGGGTATCTAAAGGAAGAAGTATTTATCAAACAACCTCCAGGTTTTGAAGGCAAGGAGAAACCTGACCATGTATACAAACTTGACAAGGCCTTGTATGGACTCAAACAAGCACAAAGATTCCCACCTTAGGGCTTTTGGATGCAAGTGCTTTATGCACAACAATGGCAAAGATTCCCTAGGTAAATTTGATCCCAGAAGTGATAAGAGAGTATTCTTGGGATATCCATCACATAGCAAAGCTTATAAAGTATATAACAAAAGAACTATGTGTGTAGATGAGAGTGTGCATGTTGTTTTTGATGAAACTAACACTCTTTCTGAGAGACAGGAATCAGAAGATGAGGAGCTTAGACTGGTCAGAAGTAGTGACCAAATTGAAGCAATTGTGGAAGATGGAACAGGTGATAGACCAGGTCCAACTACCCCGAGCAACATGACAGGGGGAACTCAACAGCAAATCACTTTAGACTTTGGCCCTGATCCTGCTCCACAAAACAAGGCACTATGGGATTATCTAGAAGTGAACAATCTCAAACCACACTGATATCAAAAATCTCATCCACTTGAAAACATCATAACAGAATTGACATCCATAATCAAAACAAGATCCTCCTTGAAAAATCTGTGTGCGTTTGATGCCTTTCTATCCTTGATTGAACCAAATGACATTGCTGAAGCTTTACAGGATGCTGACTGGGTAAATGCCATGCAAGAAGAGCTGAATCAATTTGAAAGAAGTCAAGTATAGAACTTGGTACCCAGACCATTAGACAGATCAGTGATTGGCACAACATTGGGTCTTCAAGAACAAACTCGATGAGGATGGAACTGTTACAAGAAACAAGGCCAGGCTGTTTGTCCAAGGATATAGACAAGAAGGGGGAATTGACTATGATGATAACTTTGCTCCTGTGGCAAGACTGGAGGCAATCAGACTTCTTATAGCATTTGCTGCACACATGGAATTCACTCTCTATCAAACGGATGTAAAGAGTGCTTTCCTCAATGGGTATCTAAAGGAAGAAGTATTTATCAAACAACCTCCAGGTTTTGAAGGCAAGGAGAAACCTGACCATGTATACAAACTTGACAAGGCCTTGTATGGACTCAAACAAGCACAAAGAGCATGGTTGGAGCGGCTATCAAAATTCCTGATAGAACATGGATACAAACGAGGTAAAATTGATATATGTGGATGATATCATATTTAGGGCAACCTTTGACAAATTGAGTAAGGAATTTGCTAAACTTATGGGGAGTGTGTTTGAGATGAGTATGATGGGTGAGATAAACTTCTTTTTAGGCTTGCAAATCAAGCAAAACTCAAATGGAACAATGATCCATCAACAAAAATATGTGAAAGAATTTCTCAAAAGATTTAAAATGGAAGACTCAAAAGAAATTGACACCCCTTAGCCACAATTACAAAATTAGATGTGGATGAACCTGGTTAATCCGTTGATCAAAAGATATACAGAGGGATGATTGGGTCTTTATTATATCTCACTGCCAGCAGACCTGATATTGTGTTCATTGTAGGACTGTGTGCGAGATTTCAGGCAAATCCAAAGGAGTCCCGTCTAACTACAGTGAAGAGAATTCTGAGATATCTAAAGGGCACTATTGATTTATTTATTTGGTATCCTAAAGGTAGTAATTTCGACCTTGTAGGATATGCTGATGCAGATTATGCAGGTTTCCTGGTTGACAGGAAAAGTACTTCAGGCATGGCTCACTTTTTCGGCTCTTGCCTTGTATCTTGGGCAACCAAGAAACAAAACTCAGTAGCCCTGTCTACTACTGAGGCTCAATATGTAGCTACAGTCTCATGTTGTGCTCAGTTGCTATAGATCAAGCAACAACTCATGGATTTTTATATAGAGGTTGAATGCATTCCTATTTTCCGTTACAACACTAGTGCAATTAGCATGACGAAGAACCCGGTTCATCATAAGAGAACCAAGAACATAGATGTCAGAAACCATTTCCTAAGAGATAACTACGAAAAAGGAATGATCTCAATCGAATTATGTGCTACTGACAAACAAATTGTAGATATCTTCACTAAGGCACTAAGTAGGGAGCATTTTGAGAGAAACATGCTAGAATTAGGGATGATTAAGACACCTAATTGAAAAACAAAAATGATTTTTTGGCTAGAAACAGTAGAATAGGTAGCTAACGAGACTAATCACTGGTCAGTATCATCACTTTACTGCCATACTCTTTTTCCATGTATTAATATGATTCCGGGGCTACTAATGATGTTTTCTATCTTTGTAAATTGAGGCAAATTAAAGACTATAACACGATGAATCTGGTTCATCGTTGCTGGTTCATCTGACTGACAAGGTACGTGCTCATCACCATACACTTATTGAAATAATTATAGTCATACATGAGCAGCACTCCATCTATATTTGGTTCATTTCCAATTCTCAGTACTTATCCCAAAATGAACTCGTTTCAAAGAGTCACATCGAACCTTAATTAGCCAGATTTAGGGACTTATAACCATCTAATCATTGACACTTTTGCAGCGATTAGACTCCCAGTTGACCAGGAATTATGCCCGTTGTACAATTAATAACCACATATTTAAAAGGCCATCATTAACTCCCCTCTTCAAAAGCATAATCGTCGAACCAAGTTCATCATTCTTCTCATACCAAAGTGATCGACATTCTTCTCTCCCCAAATCTTCATAACAATGTCTTATTCACCACCCCCTGCTTCATCTTCATCAACCATCCCTGACTACGGAGTTGGTCTTGACGACACTGATTCTAATTCTCCATCGATACACACCTAACATTCTCCAACCAGGCCATCGACCCCCAAAAGCCTCTTGTTCCTGAACCTATCCCTGAACCCACACCTTCACCCAAATCAGTCCTAGTCTTTACAGGAAGCCCCACTCCAGCCCCCAGAAAACATAGAGTAAAGATGTTGTCTAGAAAAACAGTTGCCTCTAGTTCTCGTGCCGGAAAATTAAATGAGATACTTCAATCCAGCAAGGTCCAAGACTCTGAATCTTCTGGCGAGTCCTTAAAAGTTGCAAATGAGGATGAAGTACTGGGTTCATCTGACACTGAAAAGGGAAATCTTGAAGTTGGTCTGCAACTAAAATGGCTGAAAACAGGTTTATCTTGATTGGGTCGATAGTGGATGTAGAGGTACCGGATATATGAAGAAAAACTGGGAAAAATATAAACATTGAGAGAGAAGGAGAAAGGAGTACATAAAGGGGATCTGAGAAGGAAGGTGCCACTCTGGCTATTGGTGGCCCCACTCCTGTGATTGTTGAAGAAGGAGTCAAAGTTTTAGGGGGAAGCAATTCTGGGGAAGCAGCAGTAGGTTTGGAAAGCCTACAACAAGCAGCAGATGAACCTGGTTCATCTATTGATGAAATGTTGGCTGCGTTGATGATAAAGTTGGGTGATTCCTACAATCCCAAAAAGAAAAGAATTCCAAGATCAAAGAAATCTAATACCCCGATTCCAACCAAAAAGAGGAAAGCTTCATCATCTGCTGATGCTCGTGCCCCAAAAAAGTCATGCTACTAGAAGCACCGTTAGGAAAGGAGAAGAAGAATTGGAAAAAGCTTTGAGAGAGAGCAAGAAGAAGAAGTCTGACAAGGGAAAGACAAAAGTTGGAGAGCATGTTGAGGCAGTTTATGTTGATGACGATGAGATGGACCTGGTCTATCAAGAGAAGCAATCAGCACCAGTTGAGGTTGAGACACCAAAACCCAAGAAAGCTAATGCTTCTTCCAAGAAGTCAGCATCTGTGTCCGCCACACCCTCAAAAATTTCAAAGAGGACCAGGTATGAGTCAAAGAAAGCAAAGATTGTTGATGATGAGGTATGGAGTGGAGAACAAGAGAAAATGTCTGGTGAGGAGACTGAAAAACTCACAATGTTTGGTAAGCGTACTATCTTGAAGGGGAATCTGTTTAGAGACCTTGAGGATTCAGGGATGATTTTCCTGTTGGATACCTTGGATGTGCAAGGGTGGAGGGACATGGTTCTTCCCCGTGAGGGAAGGTTTTCTAGGAATGAGTTGGTTGAATTTATGTCCAACGCAGTTGTCAAAGATGGCAGGGTATCCTCCAAGGTTCAAGGGGTTGAGATTTTGTTTGATGCAAAGGAGTTGGGGGAAATACTACATATTCCTTCTGAGGGTTATGATGATTACACTAGGCAAAGGTGGCCTAATATTGATGATTTTTCCTCATCTTTTCAAATCACCAGGTCCTTCTGTGAGAATGATCAAGAACTGGAGCCTAGGGCAGTGTTTAAGAGTGAGATGTGGCCTCAGCACAAACTGTTCTTTAAGTTTATGATAAAATTTCTGCTGCCTAGGCAAGAGCGAAGGCACATTGCCAGCTACATGGATCTCACACTCATGGAGTGCTTGTACAGGGGTAAACAGATCAATTGGTTTGCCTTCATCATCCCACTCTTGGATAGGGTTGTGAATGGAGAAAAGGCACATGCTATACCTTATAGGTTTATACTGACTGCTGTGCTCACTCACTTCAAGGTTCTAGTGAAGAATGTTGAAATGGCTACTACTAAGGACTACTTTAGGAAGAATATGTTGCTTACCTGTGACTACACTGTTAATAGTCCTGTGGATGAACCTAGTTCATCTAGGAAACTTCTTGTTAATATCTATGTCAAGAAACTTGTGCAGGTTGGTGAGATCAAGGATCTAGAGATCTTTCATTTGAAATCTAGCCTTATTGAGGTTGAAGCTAAGCGGGATGCTCTCTAAGCTGAATTAGCCCAAGAAAATGAGAAGAATGAGTGTGTTCTTCATCAAATGCTCTCCCTTCTTCAAGACAAGACCATAACCTCCTCTGCCCCTTCCTAGCCTTAGGAGTCCAGTGCTTCTAAAAACCCATTCTATGACCCAGTTTGGGATTGTCTAAATTATGTTGTGCTTTTTGTTTTCTGTTTTGCTCATGGTTGCGGCTGTTGCTAATTCTTTTTTTGTATGGTGCTTGTTCTGCTATCTAATCAATGAATTTTGTTGTTTGGTTATTTATTTTGTCTCAGTTTCTTAACCAGCTTACATTTGATTGGTTTCCTTTGATGATTAATTGATGATTTGCATTTGCAGTTGCCTCAATGGCCATGAGTAATTGTTAATACTTCTGGTAAGTTTATCATTTTTCAACTTTTCGATGATGCCAAAAGGGGGAAGAGAGTGCTTTTCAAAATTTCAAAGATTTGTGTGATATTTATAACCTAATGAACATGGTCTCTCTATGATGAATGCTTAAATCTATAAAGAGCGTCTGTGTTGGATTGAAGTATGTACAGGGTTAAGCACAGAGTTTGTCATCATCAAAAATGGGGAATTTGTTGAATCAAGTCACTGCATGGTTTTGAATATTGACAAATGTCAACCCAGTTGAACCAAGTCCATCAGGTCAAACATAGTCAAACAGACCCATTGGCATGAGAAGCGTCCATGCACAGGAGATTAACATTGTATGGGAACTAAGAGGTTATCTCCTAAGAGAAAACGTTGCAAATTTATAAGAAGATGGAGTTCGATTTCAGGTAGGACAGAATCGAGATCAAGGAAGTTGAGATAAACTCAAATCGAGATCAAGGAGGTTGAGATAAACTCAAACTATTCCACCAAAGAAGAGTTGCTCTAGAACTTAACAACGACATCTCAAATACTGACTCTATAAAGTGTTGAAGTATCCCTGGTGAAGAATGAACGCACAAATACAGAAGTAAAAAAAGAACTGAGAGCAAAATTACCAAAGCAATTTTGCAAGCAGAATCCTTGTGCGACACAAAAGCTACTTGAACTAGCTAGAAGAACCAGTTCCATCTGTTGTCTTTTGAGTCTAGTTGTTTGTAGTAGGTGATTACATATTGTATCTTTTAGCTTTATCTAGAAGAAATTGTAATAGGTACACACTGTTGAAGTTAGAGTTAACTTCAAAGTTGTCGCAAATAGCTAGAGGCTAGTTTGCCACAAAGGGATTAGAGTTAGCCCTTAGGTTTACAAAAGAGTTTATTTTGTAAATGATGTTTGGCTCATTGATATAGTGAAGAGTTTGGGAAAATCCTACTGGGAAGTAGGTCGTGATTTTTTCACCTTTGAGCCCGGTGTTTTCCATGTAAAAATTATGGTGTTCTTTAAAATTCTGCAATTATTTTTCCGCAAACTGTAGAAGTTGGAACACGAAGAAGAACCAGGTTCCTCTATAGAGAATGCGCTTGAAAATTGGACACCACACAAATCACCCCCCCTCTTGTGTGGTATTGATGTATAAAACATCATATTTTAACACCAGTTGTTAGGCAATAAATGCTAAGTGCAAGTTAGGAAAATTAAATAAGGGCAAAAGATAATGGGGTTAAGCAAACCAAACAGTTACGAGATCGAGTGTCGAGCTGGCCGAGGTTGAGTGTCGAGCTGGCCGAGGTTGAGCCTCGAGCTCGAGCGTGTATGCTTGACAGGGGATGCCCGATTAAGAAACAACAATATGAAGGGCCTTTAAGGTAGACTTTTATGATCAATGATAAGTAATAAATGAAGAACAATTAATGAGCACAATAAATAGAAATCAATAAATCAATGGAACAATTGTAGAGTATGCTTAGTTTAGATAGCAGAGAGTGTTATTATTCTTGTATTCAATATCATGTCCCTTAAAAAATGAAAAGAGACCCCTTTATATAAGAGGGGAAATCCTAACATAGTACATGTGTAATTATTACAAAGAAAATACAGCCGGTACATCTATTTAATGTCCGGTACGGACTTGTACTATCTATACAGGCATTGTCAGCTATAATCACGTGCCTTTTGGGAATTTCCTGCCTTCTCATGAAAGTCTTCGACATATGCCGCTCCAAGGTCGAGCGTGAGGGATCCTCGATATGCTTCCTTGGTGTCGAACCTCAAACTGTGCATCGAGCCCTCTGAAGACAGGCTACCGAATGCCATAATGATAAAAAAATCAGACTCTCTGACTTTAGCCGTGTACAAGTTCGTTTGGAGAACGTGTCGAGCCGTGGAGGGATTAGAAGAACTTGTTTCTAGGGGAAGTGCCCTTCTCCATATCAATGTCACCGCATCACCAGATCATGTGGTGAGAACACCTAAGAAATGAAAGAGGGTTGTTGGTACCAATAAGGCAGATTATTTGATTGGTAAGTAATGTCACTTGGAGAGATGTTGGTTGACTCTTAAAATATGATATGGTTATGGAAAGAGGGAACCACAAGAAGAACAAATGCCCTAGGTTGCGTACACCCATCCCAATCTGCCCAATATGCGGAAGGAATGTTTAGCATCGTGTTGTGAGTATGATCATCAGTGTGTTAGATTTGGGAAATTTAGAAGTACCATGCAGTGAACCGGTACAGAGATTGTTACTCCCACCGTGAAGGCCTGGAGGAAGAATAAGGGGAATTCTTATGATGTATGCAAAAATAGTAAATATCAGGTTAGTGGTGCGAGTCAGTTTAGCAGACCTCATCATCGTTGCGTGAAGTGCATGAGATGTCGTTCAGGCGTATGTCACTATGATACCAGTGTATGTTATGGATGTTGAGCCAAGGGTATCAGTTAAGGCGCTGCCCTGTCAATCTAAATTAACCCAGAAAGTCACTCCTTAGTATATCATTCTGAACACTACATACTTTTCCTTGATGTATATGTACATATGTATTGAGATCCTGCATAAATATGGTCTTACAAGAATCTGAATCACAAAGCATTGCATGTATCTACTCATTGAACGAGATGCATTATTCGTGAAGCCTCTTTATCACAATTATCTTATTTACAACCTCTTGAGAAATTTATTTCTATAATGATTTTCTTGAATTGAGTCACAACCCTAGGTAAATATTTTCCACTTGTTTCCCTAAATTCTCAACAAAGCACTATACCTGATGAATTTCTGGTGGAACCTTCTGATCCAAATGGATAACACCTGCTCACTTGCACTTGTGTGTGCACTATCATAATGTTTATCTACAGGGTATCCAATCTAATGCATGGCAACCTAGTATTGAGAGCTTTCTTGAGCCACCCTCTTTTTCCTTGCCATGTAACTCATATGGTTTGAGTGGTCATTGTCGTGCCCCTTTTTCTCGCAAAATCGAGTATCGACATATGAAAACTCCTTAAATGGGTATTAAAAAAGAAGAGTCTCCACCTAACGGTTTTGAGGCGCGCTAGGGCACCTATTATGCAAATAACTCTACTTGACTAGCCAAACGCCACCAAAGATCGGGTAAGGGCTCAAATTACCTCAAAGAGAAGGTGCTAGGCACTCTTCAAGGTACACAACTGTGAGTCCTAGCCAAACTTTAGACTATTTGGATTAGGCTAGGTAATCAGTTAAACAAAGAAATATAAAAGTCAAAGAGTGCCTAACACCTTATGGGGGGGGGGGGGGTTCTAAGTTTTTTAGCCTAAAGGGTCATCATGTGAAACATAAATAATACTTTGTAACTCTTATTTTTCAACTAGCACAGACTATCATCTCGTACTACCCGATTAATATGTTGAAGTTGTTTACCTAAAGCGTTCTAATTCAATTATAAGTCGTGTGCCCTATGTGTGCACTACCCGTCCCATGACTATGGTTCAGGAGGCTTTGGACCTTCGTAGACTTACTTAGGTTGCTCAAAATGATAAGAACTAATCGCGCATACAAAACAATATGACTGCAAATAATAGAATAGAGTGGCTTATGTTAGCCCCCACACATAAAAAAATAAGCACGCATACTGATTTTTAGATTAGGCAGTAGAAAATTGTGAACGTAAGACTTGGAGTCCTTTGGACCTATAGGCATGATCTATATGTGATTCCAGTATCAAACAGGTAATGCTACATTTTTAGGCTAATGCACAGACATATTAAATCTTTATAAATCCTATAGGCATAGTTTCTAAGTGATTCTAATTTCTAGTAATACATGGACATCGGCGTAACTTCTGGATTAACAAATAGGCAAATTGAATGTTGCAAGTCCTATGGACATGATATCTAATCGTTTTTGTGCAAAAAGGAAGTGATAACAATCATAGTTCTGAATTATTAATGTTGGTTTTATCGGCATGCATCTTAAATAGGCGACACTGTAATAGAAAACAACGGGAATGGTCGATTAGAGTATTTGAACCCTATAGCCATGATATCTAGATGAGAAGTACACTAAAACAATTGAAGCATTTGATAGATGGATTAGTTGAAGTCCTATCGGCATGATATCTAGGTAAGTGAAAAATATTGCATTATTGTACCCTATAGACATGTTATCTAAGAGTGTTGAATGGTAGTCATGGGAACATGTGTAGGAGATATCGGAACTAACATGTTTGACAAGTTAAGTGAAGTGTGTGCATGACTTCTATAGGCATGATGTCTATCAGTGTACCGAAATAAACATGCTAAACATCAAATAGAGCACATAGACCCTATATACATATTCTCCGCCCTTTCATACAAGTATTAGAATATCCCAACTCCCTTTTTACTGATTTCCCCATCATTCAATTTTACAAGTTATTACATATCACTTTAAAATAATTACCGGCCCAAGTACAATAGAGGATAACCCAACAATACATCTGGGTCTTCAAATAGGCTCAAGGCTTGATGCATATAGCATGCCCAAACTCCAACCACAACCAGTATACTTCAAAAACTTCAAGAACAAAGACAAGACCAACATACTAGGCCCAAACGATGCTAATGACTAAGCTAAGGGATACTATGTTCAGACACATAAGTAACATAACTAGTTTTAAACTGCAATTAGCAAATTATTCTACGCAAGATCATGCTCAAATTGGGTAAACATATAAGACACATATGAGGCAAGCTCATGTTTGTCACACCACAAATAGAGCAGTATGATTATTTCAAACTAAGTGTCAGAAATCAGCATGGTTTAGAATTGTACTAAGGAGCCTTAAACAAGGGTCCAAACATGTGAATCAAACCGTGTCATGGGAAAGATTATATACAATTAACATAAAAACTTCAAAATAAGAGCCTAATGTGGACAACTAACTTGCAAGTCTTAGCATGTGAACTGTTCAGGTAAATACCAACCATCACACATGGTTTTACATTCAACAGGTGATCATTCATAAGGCCGGCTGGCATCACACAAAGAAAGATGGAACAAGCTAACCATATGTCATATTTCACCCTAGGAGTTTTGAAATGATTAGTGAGCACACGAAAGCAAAGAAACAAGTTTACATAGGAATAATAATAGTATTGGCATATAGAAATCATATAATCACAGGGTGACTTTAGAGAAGTGGCAATTTGTGCATGAAAGTCTTAGCAAAGACACACTCCAGCCGGCGAAGAGTAGTGCTTGCACTAGAAAAGGTCAACAAAATCTTTCAGCCGGCGAAGAGCTCAATTTAAAGATAATATCGAATAAGTGAGAATGAGGGGATAGTTCTTAAGGCGATTCCAAAAAAAAAATAATCCAAGTGTCTCAGAAGAAGTGAACGAGTGAGAGAAGAGTATAGTGAGAGTAATAGCAGTCAAAATTAGGTCCATCTTAAGGGGAAATTGGGGAAGGGTTTATATGGTGTTTATAATAAGTAAATAAACATGGAAAATTATCAGTCAAACACAAAAAGGGAAAGAATTCATCACATGTAATCAAAATCAGCAAAGGAAAAGGAATTCTCAAACCCTAGTTGGGTCCAGACGTATGAGAATCATACCGAGAATCAAGGATCCTTCCTTGTTTGATGTACATAGACGGGACATCATCGAAATCCCCACAGAACCAAAGTTGACCAAGCCAAATCTCAGAAGATTGTTCTTGTAAAAAATAAGGCAAGAACATTAGGTAACACCACAAGTGCATATACACCATCGTAGTGCCTTAAAATAGGTAAGTAAATCATGGATTGACTCCATGTTTAGGTTGGAATCAGAGAGAAGTAGAGGTGGTTGCTAGGGTTTCTTTTAGAGACAAGAGAATATTCGAGAGTTTGGGGCAGCTGTTAGGTGGGGAATGAAGATTAGGGTTTGGGGTTGGGTTAATTAAAAATTAGTAGGGGTCGGTGGGCCGTTGATTTCTGGGATCAACGGTCGAGATAGAAGAAAGAGTGGGGCGAGTTGTTTAAAATGGGTCATGACCGAGTTAAATGAAGGGGTTGTTTGGTTTGGGCTGCTGAAGTGTGTAATGGGGATAGGCAAGCTGTTTTGGGCCTAGTTTTTGTCTGAAATTACCCCTATACTGGGCTATGCAATAAAATACACAGAAATTGTTTAAAATAATTTATAAAAAATGACTTATAAATAATAAAAATATTACCTATATACTAAAATGATTGAAAATAATATACTAACATTACGGGAATATAAAATGATATTTTGGTGTAAATAATGTAATTATTTATAGAGTATAGGCTATTAATGCAAAATTGCGTAAACAGTCCAAAGATACAAATATAATTATATAAAAATTATGTAAAATATCATGAATCATATATAAGGCTGGATATAATAAATTTTGATGTCTAAGGCATCACAAAACAATTTTAAAGGTTAATTAATAAATATTTGAACAATTTAAATGGAAGAAAAATTAATTTTAAAGCTTTAAAAATTATAAAAATAATATAAAATACTTGCGTAAAATCTTGCATGTTTTAATAATGCAAAATGGTATTTTGTAAGTATATCTATACTATCTGAAAATATGAGGGCAAAATTGGGTATCAACAATTGCCCCTCTTTACCCGGGAATTATGAAAGAGTTGTCAGGTAAAGAAAATGATGACCAACTTTGGCGGAGATGAGTGGGGAATGATGGGATTTAGAAAAATGAGGGTCGAACCCTGGTTCCTGAGTTGCCTACATATCCCTGGTGATACAGGAATCAGGTCGTGTGTTGATCTAGATCCAACGACGAACAAAATCGATGGAGTTGCTATAAGAATGATCATATGTTTCAAAGAGGTTCTTTGGGTAGGATAGTGTTGTAAGTAATTGACAATTTTAGGTGGATTCATGAATGCAAATTTTGGACGTTATGGGTGTATGAGTCGGGTGTTCGAACGACCATAGGAAAGGTAGTCAATTATTGATGATTAATTGTGTTTGAGGTAGTCAGAGGATGTGAACGTTGTGATTGGAAACTGGAGCGAAGATTGCTCCCGTTTGTAGAACGGTTACCTCCCGAATTACCTACAAAACTTAAAACATAGTGCATGCAAATATACATGGGTTATTGTGTCACTTTAAACATGTTACAAATTCCCTTTGGACCATGAATGTTGTCTTTGGATGATGAGGATTATGTCCTTAGACAATGACGTCCTGGGCCATGAAGCATATGACAAGAGATTTGCAGGCCATGAAATGGTGTCCCCGGGCCATGAGGATGATGCCTCTGGACTATGACGCCTTTGAATAAAGATACACAATTTTAAGAGATCTTCATGCCATGGAATGGTTTCTTCCGGCTATGAGGATGGTGCCTTCGGACCATGACGCCTTAGGAAAAAGTGGCGATGTTCCATCCTATGAAATGCAAAGATATGATGCTTCGTTGTATTCGAGGACGAGACAAGAGAGCTTAGTCTTATATGGGATGAGGACACTGCTTAGTCTTATTCAGTGTAGTGAAGACAATGTTTAGTCTCAAGGAAAGGAGACAATGCTTAGCCTCTAACAAGGAGAGGAAATGCTTAGCCTCATGCGATGTTGAGGGCAGTGTTTAGCACTATGCAAAGAAAGTCAATGCTTAGCCTTGTGCAATTATATAGGTGATGCTTAGCCTCATGGAAGGAATGAGACAATGCTTTGTCTCATGCAAAGAAAGGCAGTACATAGACTTATGCAATTATGGAGTCAATGCTTAGCCTCATGCAAGAAATGGAGACAATGCTTAGTCTCATGCAAGGAAAGGCACTGCTTAACGTTTATGCAATTACAGGGGCAGATGCTTAGCTTTATGCAAGAAATAGAGACAATGCCTAGTCTTATGCAAAGAAATGAAGTACTTAGCCTTATGCAATTACAGAGGCAATGCTTAGCCTTATGCATGAAATGGAGACAATGCTCGGTCTCATGAAAAAAAGGGCAGTGTTTAGCCCTATGCAAGAAAACCAATAATCAGTTGTGAGAGAGTAAACTATTTCTTAGCTTGATTTGTTTGTGTTTAGCAATTTGTCGTCATGAAGGTAGTGATTTTGCTGTGCGTATGTATTTGTGAATATTACTGTTCTGTCTATCGTACCTGCATTCAAAGGAATATTGTGAGTTTTGCGAGGAACGGTTGGTTCGTGCTCTTGATTCCTTGCTTCGCCTTTATTCTTGTCTCGGAATTCTGCGTGAGACACCCTGGGTAACATTTGGCTACCATAGAAACAAAGTTTTCAAAATGCATGCATGCATTTGATAAAATTATTTATAAAAAATGTAGTTGTTTGAAATATATGATAATGCGTGAGATCAAATAATTTAGATGAACCGGGGACTGCAACACGTTTAGAGACATTGCAACCTCTTTGCTTTAGAATTTTGAGGGTCCTCCTCAAAATTCTGCCCCGGTTTGAATGCATACTTCTGATACCACTTTCCTTGACTGTTCCAAACGTGATGAAATAAAAAAAACTCGTGACCTTTCCCTGTTTCTGATCATGGGGAAATTAAAATTTTATTAGGATGTGACCGAACCCACAGGACTGCCTACCTATCCCCTCTTAAACAGAAATCGGGTAAAACATAGTTCAGTATATCAAATGGATTGATGCAAATAATCTTAAGCATAGTATCTATTGACTGCATCTGAATTGATAGGTTTCAACAAAATCTCTCCGTTCATTTCTGCAAGTATAAGTGCTCCTCCTGTTAGCACCCGATGAACAATGTAGGGACCTTGTTAGTTGGGTGATCCCTTGGCTTCATCCTGATGCAAGAAGATTCGCTTTAGCACCAACTACCCCGGTGTTAATTGCCTTAGCCTGACCCTTTTGTTGAAAGCTCTTACCATACTGTCTGGTAGAGTTAACCGTGACATAGTTCATTCATTCTTTTCCCATCAATGAGAGCTAGTTGTTCATAGCGACTTCGTACCCATCCTGCATCGCTGATCTCAGCTTCTTGTATAATTCTTAGAGAAGGGATTTCTACTTCGACAAGAATAACAACTTCAGTACCATAAACGAGTAGGTAGGGAGTTGCCCCACTTGATGTGCGATTTGTTGTACAATATCCAAGTAAAGAAAATGGCAGCTTCTCGTGCCATTGTTTGTAATTGTCCATCATTTTTCTCAATATCTTCTTGATGTTTTTGTAGGCGTCTTCAACGACTCCGTTCATTTTTGGCCTATATGATGTGGAGTTCCTATGCTTGATCTTGAATGTTTCACACATGACATTCATCAAATTGCTGTTGAGATTAGCGGCACTGTTAGTAATGATTGACTCTAGTACTCCGAATCGAAAATAATGCGGTCCTGAACAAAATCTGCAACAACCTTCTTAGTTACAATTTTTAACATCCAGCTTCAACCCATTTTGTGAAGTAAACTATAGCCACCAGGATGAACCTATGCCCATTTGAAGCAGTAGGATCGATTGGGCCGGTGACATCCATACCCTAAGCGGAGAAAGGTCAGGGTGAACTTGTTGCATTGAGTTCATTTGGTAGTACTCGTATCATGTCAGCATGTATCTTGAATTAATGACACTTTTGAACATACTTGATGTAGTCTATTTTCATAGTCATCCAGAAATACCCTTCTCTTAGTATCTTCTTAGCTAAGATGAAACCATTCATGTGCCGTCCGCATGTTCCGGCATGTATTTCCTCGAGCAACCTAGATGCCTCCTTGTCATCAACACACCATAGTAATCCCATGTCAGGAGTCCTTCTATAAATAATTCCCATTCTTTGAAAGAAATGGTTGGCTAATCTTCGAAGCATGCGCTTCTGAGTATGGGTAGTATTCTGTGGGTATTCTCCCTTTTCCAGGTACTTCTTGATGTCATGGAACCATGGATTTCCATCAATATCTTCTTCAACATGAGCATAATAAGCTGGCTGTTTATGAATCCCTATTAGGATGGATCAATTAAATTCTTGTCTAGGTGTTGTATGATTGAAGACAAAGTGGCTAACACATCTGCGAACTCATTTTGAATCCCTGGATCATGTTTGAACTCTATTTTCGTGAACCTCTTGATTAGCTATTGTACAAAGTGCAAATATGGCGATATTTTGGTGTTCTTCGAAGCCCATTCCCCTAGAACCTGGTGCACCAAAATATTTGAATCTCCGATTACTAGCAGCTCCTGATAGTGTTGGTGCATGAAAACATGAGTTTTGCGAATATCAGATAGTGTTGGCCGGTCTCTGATACTAAGACAACTCCAATATCCACTCCTTTGAAGTTTGTTGCTCCGTTGAAAAACATTCTCCAACCATCTTATTCCTTGGTGATATCTTCACCCACAAAATGATACCTCCTCATCGGCAAAATACATTTTCAATGGTTCGTATTCTCCGTCTATGGGATTTTATGCTAGATGATCCGCCAATGCTTGCCCTTTTGACTGCCTTCTGAATTACATATACGACGTCAAATTTGCTCAACAAAATTTTCCACCTTGCTAACTTACCCATAGGCATGGGTTTCTTCAAGATGTATTTTAGAAGATTATCTTTGATATGAGATATGTAGTGTATGCAGAGAAATAATGCTTCAACTTCTGAGGTATCTACGTCAAAGCACAACAGGTGCGTTCTAGCAAAGAGTACCGGGATTTATAAGGCGTGAATTTCTTGCTCAGATAATATATCGCCTACTCTTTTCTTCCAGATTTGTGTTCCTTGTCTTGAAGGTACGAAACCCCGGACTGCATTATTTTCTCACTGATTTTGGAATGGCGCACAAGTCGGATGACGAGTTTGTGGCGCGCACTAATTTTTGTATTGGAATAGGTCCTCTCCGCGGTAACTAATGAGTTGCATATTTACTCAAAACCTTATGTTAATTTATGTTCTAATGATTTGTGAAATATTTGGGCTATAAGTCGTGTTTGGGGCCTCGTGTCGATCTGCTGTAGACGCTTTGAAGGCTTTTGAGGGCTTTTTACTGTTGTTTTCCTCACTATTTGTTGATAATCTTACTTAGCATCATTGTGCGTACTATTTTCTGAAACTCAGCCTGATTTACACTACATGAGCATAAACATGATGTTTTGGGTCGAGTACCCTATTTTACTTACTCATCCGGGGGGCTTTTTGAGTGGTTCGACCGAGTGTGGCCGAGGGCCAAGAGTGATGGTGAGGTGCTGAGTCATATTAGCACTTGGGCTGAAGGAGACCCTCCGAAGTCTGTACACATCCCTAGTGAGCGCACCGAGTGCCGAGTGACGAGTGATTGGGAGGCATGAGTGATTGTGAGGTGCTGAGTGACTGTGAGGCATGCACGAGGGGCTGATTATGAAACATGTTTTTCCCGAGGGGCTACTACTACATTCATTTTCTTAATAAATCTTTTGGTTTGAAGTTGTTAGAACTATGCATCCTTTAAAGGAATTTTCTGAAGTTGATTTTAAGGCATGATGATTTCACATATCTATGTATACTGTTGGAAAGAAAGGTTGTGCATCTTGTGATTTGATGACATTGATTTTATGTGTTTCTTGCTGCTCAGACCTGATTTATTTTCATTACTACTGGGTTGGCGTACTCACGTTACTCCCTGCACCTTGTGTGCCGATTCAGGTGTTAGGGCAGGGTGAGCTGTCTATCTGTTCCATAGATTCTCGGAGGTTTGCAAGGTAGCTGCATGCGTTCGCAGTCTTGCTCCCTCTCCTGCTTATTATTATAGTATTTATTTTCGTCTAGTTTTATATATTATGTAGATGCTTATGACCAGTGACTCCGGGTTCTCGGGGGTTGTATTTAATGTTCAGTATAGATTTTACTGTTTTATAAATGTTTAAGGAAACCTTTATGGGAAATCAGCATAGTAAAGATGTAAAAGGGAAGCTTATTATGATTCGAGTTTGGGTTTTGGCTGGCCTAGTTCCATGATAGGCGCCATCACGACTGGCCTGGATTTGGGGTCATGACAGCTTGGTATCAGAGCGCTAGGTTACATAGGACTCACCGGTCATGAGCATGTTTAGTAGAGTCTTGCGGATTGGTACGGAGACATCTGTACTTATCTTCGAGCGGCTGCGGAACCCTTTGGAAAATCTCCTTTATAAAAATCCTTGTCGTGCAAATCCATTGTATTCAGCCAAGAGCGTAACTCTTGAATTCCTTCCATGTATTCGAGCACGCACGAGAGCACCTGGTATCAGTTGTGCATCGACAGCTTGGGCTTGCATGGATAAGATGTGATTTTGGCATGTTGGTAATGGGCCAGTCTGGGGGACATGAGACCAGATTCATTCTGTGTCTTGATTGCTGAGATTTTTGTTGTGTGGGAACATGTAATTGGGGACTTGTATG
Source organism: Nicotiana paniculata (assembly GCA_005239505.1). Lineage (NCBI taxonomy): Eukaryota > Viridiplantae > Streptophyta > Magnoliopsida > Solanales > Solanaceae > Nicotiana > Nicotiana paniculata. Next base: position 19,074 of record ML339334.1, read on the forward strand.
TCCGTTTGTGTTCTTATTGATGAGAATTGGTGACTAAGATGCCTATGTGGTGTGTGTGATTTGATGGTTAGATGTGTTCAGACTGTGATTTGTGACAAAAGGGTTGGCTGGAAATGTGGTAAGATATTTTGAGTGTTTGATTTCTGTCTCGATTTGGTATATGGCCTTGAGTTGTGAGTATGTTGGAAGACCTCTCATGTTGTGTAGTTATGGAGTGAAGCGGATTTCTCTGTTGGGTTATGAGTCCCTGGTGATGTCTTTGAATTGATCATTTTCCCCAGTAACATTCATGTATTTGATTGACGGTGTATTCCAGCCATATTAGCACTCCTTGTTATTATATTAATTGATGGCGTCATGGCATATTCATGTAGCCGGGAGTAGCATACTCACTATCTGAGGATGGCATTATAAGGATTAAGGGAGGAAAGGCTCTATGCCAATTCTCCGAGTGTGAATTTTTGCTCGGTTCAGTAGCATTCTTGGGACACACGGTATCCAGTGAGGGTATTTATGTGGTCAGACATGTGTGGGTAAAGCTTCCAGAAGCTCGAGATTTCTGTGACCGCCGCTCCAGTGTTAGTTCAGCCATCAGGTTCAGGTTTTTATCGCATATTGTGGTGCCTCGACGGTAGGCGTTGGTTGTGTTTAGATGCAGGAAGGTGTAGTGATTGCATGATAGCTCTGGTCTTTTGAGGTGTATGGAGAGATAAAACTTGAGGCTAACAGGGCAGGGGTATCTCGTGCAGGTTGTCCTAAGGTGTGTGGTCCCTATGTAGTTCCGTAATAAGTTCTCATCTACCAGTAAAAGATATATGTTGTGATTGGAGTTTAGATCGCTTGTGGAAGTTGGCGTGACTATTGCGATTGTGGATGCCAGATTGGCAATTGATTTCAGTGTTAGATTGTTTGGGTCATATGAGCTTATGGAAGATTTAGTTGAATCCAACCACAACATGGTGGCCGTGATAATGTGTGGGCATGTATTGTTTGTCTTGATCTTTGGCTTTGAGCTAAGTGGGGGATTTCGTTATTTAAGTTGATTACATGATTATGTGTGGTATTGGTTTCAGTTCGAGGTATATTGGTAAATTAGTTATGACCTGTAGGTATGGGGTCTAGGAATGTCACGAGTACAGGAAATTTCTTCGATATAGGTGGTAATGTACTATGTTGGGTAATTGGGTTCTATTGAATGAGTTAGTGGAAATTGTAAAAGGTGTAGTGTGTGCAGTGTATGAAATTGCTTGTGTCTTCAAGTGAGTGGATTACTTTCTTAGTATGCCAGTGTGAAAATGGGTCAGGTCGATTATGTCTAATTAGTCAGTGTGATTGAGATTTACGTTAGAGGATGTCTAGACTTGTGGTATTATACATATCAGTATCAGGAAGGTGAAGGTAATGGCTTTAGATTCGCAGGAAGTCTCTTCAGGGTAAGTGTTTCTAAGTGTTTCCACGAGCCTTAGACGGTATGGTTTTGTGCGTGGGTCGCGTGTGGGGAGTCTGGGTTGCAAATTTGTGGTATTACGGAAGGAAGAAGTATCAATTTGAAGGTAAGTCAGATGAAACATGGGTAAATAGGGAAACTTGGTAGTAGGTCGGATCGGCATGGTGAGGGATACGATTAGTTCTTTGGGTGTTCGTAAGGTGACGAGCTATTCGGGTGTTTCTTAGCAATGGTCTTGGATTTTTGGTGGCCTGCGTAGTTGGTTGAGTTAGAAGAATTCAGTCCTGATGGGTTGGTGTTGGGCAAATGGGATTTCGGATAGATCATGATGGTTCTACCGCGGTTAAGGGTGCATGTTTTCTTATGGCGTGTAGTGAGTTTGTTTCTAAATGGGATCCAATGGAAGTTCTTGGCTAGTTGGGTACGTAATTGCCTGTGGCTCAGAAGGGACCACAGAGTTCCCGTATTTTTCCTAGGTGGGCATCACATGTGCGGTATGTTGGGTGGAGTTGAGATTTGCATATGTGAGGTCACAGTTTGGTTGTGAAAGGAAGGTCATAATTCTTAGGCAACGTGGGCAATTTCAGATGACTAGGTAGATGATAACTAATTGGTACGACGTTATGAGGGTATATATGTTTCGGAAAGAGCAATGTGTTTGAGTTAAGGGTACTTCATTGGTATCGCGGCGCCCTATTGTTGAATCGACTCTTGATATTCAAGGTTTCTTGGTGAACGGAAAAATTATAGGGGTATCCCTCGTGGAATAAGTGAGTATTTGTGTCACGACCCCAAATCCTAACCGACCGTGATGACGCCTATCGTGGAACTAGGCTAGCCGTCTACCGCATTTTTTTATTTTTTTTTCGCAATTTCCTTCGAAAATCCCATTCAAGTTTCAAGCATTTCATAAAAATATACAGAAAATTACTCAATATAATAGGCCAACATTATACAATACTCCCAACCCCAAAAACCCGGAGCCAACGTCTCAGAATTCGATAATTTTTACATCCTTAGAATCCTCGTCCTCCCATGATTCTATGCATACCAAGAATACTAAAATCGGACCACAATTGTGCACTCAAATCCTCAAAAGAAAAATAAATTTTCCATGCACCCTTCTTCCCCAACTTTTGTTCAGTTCCAGAAATTTTATGGTTTAATCACTTAGGAATTAACATAAAAATGGGTTAATAAGTTACGAACCTTACCTCCAAGTGACTACCTTCAATTCCCTCTTCAATCCTCTTAAAGGTGATCTCAACTCGCCAACAATGGAGAAAAATATGAGCCCTTTTCGTACAACAGGCCTTTTAAACATTCTGCCCAGCTAAAATATTTTCTTCACTGCGAATAAAAACACTGGCACGCGATCGCGAAGAACAAATTTGCTGCCCCATAAAATTACCTTACGCGATTGCAGACATCCACATGCGATCGCGATTCATCAGAACGTAAACCCACGCGATCGCAAACCACTCTACGCGATCGTGAAGAAAAACAGCTCAACTCACTCACACGCCCCTCTAACTCTACGCGATCACAAACAATACCATGCGATCGCACTGACCAACCACCTCATCATCACGCGATCACGACCGCGACCTCCACCACGTGATCGTGTAACAAAAATCCTGCCTCACTATTTTACCCTACGCGATCGCGTAGAAGGAAACCAGAACCTCACACCAGCAGAAATCTGCCCAGATTTAAACAAATAGTTGGTCCGTTAGCCACTCGAAACACACTCGAGGCCTTTGGGACCTCAACCAAACATACCAACATATCCCTATGAACTTTGAAACTTCCAATTTTCGCCAACTACGCTGAAACCAACCAAAACACCTCCAATTGACCTGAAATTTTGCAGACATATCCAAAATGACATTACGAACCTGTTCCAACTTCCGGAATTCCATTCCGACCCCGATAGTCTATTTTCAACTGCCAACCGGAAATCGCCAAAAACTAACTTTCGCCTATTCAGGCCTAATTCTACACCGGACATCACAAAAATATTCTGAACACATTCCTAAGTCCCAAATACCTAACGAAGCTATCCGAGCCATAAAGTCCGCATTCCGAGGTTGTTTATCAATAAGTCAACTCTCAGTTGTCTCTCTCAACTATTAGGCTACTTTAAAAGGCTAAATGCCCAAACTCTTACCACAACCATTCCGGACCCAAACCAACTGATCCAACATATCAAAAATAGGATAGCGATATATAACAAATGCAGAAATAGGGGAAATGGGGTAAATCTCACAGAACAACCGGCCGGGTCGTTATATCCTCCCCCTCTTAAACAGACGTTCATCCTCGAACGGGTCTAGAAACATAACTGGAGTCTCAAATAAGTGGGGATATCTATCCCGCATCTCCCGCTCGGTCTCCCAGGTGGCATCCTCCACCGGCTGCCCTCTCCACTGAACCTTCACTGAAGCTATATCTTTAGACCTCAGCTTCCTGACCTGTCAACCCAAAATAGCCATAGGCTCCAGCTCATATGACATATCACCCTCGAGTCGAACCGTGCTGAAGTCCAAAACATGGGAAGGGTCACCAACATACTTCTGGAGAATCGAAACATGGAATACTGGATGAATACTCGATAAACTGGGAGGCATAGCAAGCCTATAAGCCACCTCCCCAATCCTCTGAAGCACATCAAATGGCCCAATGAACCTGGGACTCAGCTTCCCTCTCTTCTCGAATCCCATAACACCCTTCATGGGTGACACCTTCAGCAACACCTTATCCCAATCATGAATGACACATCTCGGACCTTCCGATCCGCATAACACTTCTGCGTAGACTGCGCCGTGCGAAGCCGCTCCTGAATCAACTTTGTCTTACTCAAAGCATCCTGAACCAAGTCTGTACCCAATAGCCTGGCCTCGCCCAGCTCAAACCAACCAACCGGAGGCCTACACCTCCTATCATATAAAGCCTCATACGGAGCCATTTGAATACTCCACTGATTGCTGTTATTATATGCAAACTCCGCTAGTGGCAAAAACTGATCCCATGAACCACCAAAGTCAATCACACAGGGACGCAACATATCCTCCAAAATCTGAATGGTGCGCTCTGACTGCCTGTCGGTCTGAGGATGAAATGTTGTGCTCAACTCAACGTGAGTACCCAACTCTCTCTGCACGGCTCTCTACAACTGAGATGTGAACTGAGTTCCTCTGTCGGAAATGATAGAAACAGGAACCCCATGCAATCTGACAATCTCCTTGATATAAATCTCAGCTAACATCTCTGAAGAATAAGTAGTACCAACAGGAATGATGTGTGCGGACTTGGTCAGCCGATCCACAATAACCCATATAGCATCAAACCTCCTCAAAGTCCGTGGGAATCCAGCTACGAAGTCCATGGTGATCCTCTCCCACTTGCACTCCGTAATATCAAACCTCTAATGTAATCCACCGGGTCTCTGGTGCTCACACTTGACCTGCTGACAGTTGGGACACCAAGCCACAAACTCCGCAATATCCTTCTTCATCCTACTCCACCAATAATGCTGCCTCGAATCCTGATACATCTTCACACCCTCCGGAGTCCGTACACACCCCCAGTGAGCGCACCGAGTGCCGAGTGACGAGTTATTGGGAGGCATGAGTGATTGTGAGGTGTTGAATGACTGTGAGGAATTCCCAAAGGGCTGATTATGATACATGTTTTGCCCGAGGGGCTACTGATGATTTTACTACATTCATTTTCATACTAAATCTTTCGGTTTGAAGTTGTTAAAACTATGCATTCTTTAAAGGAGTTTTCTGAAGTTAATTTTAAGGCATGATGATTTCACATATCTATGTATACTGTTGGAAAGAAAGGTTGTGCATCTTGTGATTTGATGACATTGATTTTATGTGTTTCTTGCTGCTCAGACCTGATTTATTTTCATTACTACTGAGTTGGCGTACTCACATTACTCCCTGCACCTTGTGTGCAGATTCAGGTGTTAGGGCAGGGTGAGCTGTCTATCTGTTCTAGAGATTCTCGGAGATTCGCAAGGTAGCTGCATGCTTCCGCAGTCCTGCTCCCTCTCCTGCTTACTATTATAGTATTTATTTTCGTCGAGTTGTATATTTTGTGTAGATGCTCATGACCAGTGACTCCGGGTTCTCGGGGGTTGTATTTAATGTTCAGTATAGATTTTACTGTTTTATAAATGTTTAAGGAAACCTTTATAGGAAATCAGTATAGTGAAGATGTAAAAGTGAAGCTTATTATGATTCGAGTTTGGGTTTTGGTTAGCCTAGTTCCATGATAGGCGCCATCACGACCGGCCTGGATTTGGGGTCGTGACACCAGTCCCATCCTTTACACAGTTGTACACTCTATTAGAGGTCTATAGAGAGTCATGTATAGTTGGATAGTATGTGGCCTTGTCAGTTTCGAGTTTTGGATATATATATGTCTATAGCAGCCTTGTCGGCTCGCCCTACCTTATGCCGCATGTATATGTATATATGTCTTTTGGACATGTTTTCCTCATGCATGTTATTCACGTAATTTAGCAGTTTATTGATAGATGTTATTCATGACCTACCATTAATTCATGTTTATATCTTAGACACATGCTTAGTGGTGTTCAAAAGGTAGGATTCGGGAACTCGTTATGGCCAATCGGTTTGGGTCGTGACAGTCCGAATGATAAGGTCTTCCTCCTCCTTCTGCTCCTCCTCAACTATTGCACTGCAGTCCATATCCTCTTCGTCTACAAACAACTTCTTCATGCTGGCTAACACTTCATCTTCCTCGGATCCCCACATTATGTCAGCATGATGGAATATCTGGTGTAGAGGTGGTACTAGTTGTTCCAATGGATAATAAGGACCACTCCATGGTGGCGACCAATCATGGTATTCCTGCCACGTGTATTCCTTGCCGGGTTCATACCATATCCATAGCAGTATGCTTTTTATCTTGTTGCTCCACTATCGTTCCTTTTCAATTACGTTGACTCGCTCAATGCGATGGTATTTTTCTCCGCCCAACTTCTTCCTATTTTTCATGACTGGAACGGTCTGATTGGTGTAGATGGGGTTACATCTATCTCTATGAATAATCACCTTCTGATGATTCTATTCAAAATTCACAGTCTGATGCAGGGTTGAAGCCACTGCTCCGGCAGCATGTATCCATGGTCTTCCAATAATAGGTTGTAAGTAGAAGATATATCTAGCACTTGGAACTCCACATCAAACCAAGTCGAGCCCATCTGTAGATTGAGGTTGATATATCTGATGGTAGCCCTTTGAGATCCATCAAACGCCTTCACATTCTTGCTTCACATTCGTATCTCGTGCAGGACTTTACCCAATCTCTGAATAGTAGTCAGTGGGCATATATTGAGACTTGAACCTTCACCTATCAAGACCCTAGAGATGAACCTATCCTCAAATTACAACCTGATGTGTAGTGCCTGTTGTGACTCAGTCCTTCTGGTTGTAATTCATCTTCATGAAGGTGATTTTGTGGCTCTCACATACATGATTGACCATGTTAGCCATCTCCCCACTAGTGATGTTGGTGGTTAAATAAGCTTCACTCAACACTTTCATCAAAGCATTCCTATGTGTGTCCGAGTTTTGCAGTAGTGACAAGATGGATATTTGAGGGGGAGTTTTGTTCAAGTGGTCAACAACAAAGTACTCTCTTTCTTGTATCTTTCTCAAAATATCATCAGCACCCATTTCGACAATAGGCGGCTTAGATACGGCTTCCTTTCTTATTCCCCCAGGTTCTTAAGTGTATAATCTCTGCCAGTTCTAGTCATACCTTGTGCTGCCCCTGTTTCCTCCATTTTTTCTTTTCCCTTTCTCTTTGCTTCTGCAATGTAGTCCCATAGGATGGCATAAGACCTGTAAGTGGTGTTGGAGATACCATCACAATGAAGGGTGTAGATACCTCAACTTCAAATGGCACCTAGGTTTGGACCATAACTGGCGTGAGGGTGACTGGAGACGTTTTAGGAGCATCCCCCTCTCGAATGAGTCTGATGGACCCATCTTGATCTCATTCTTTGTCAGTGTCTATCACATTCACTCCCTCACCTCTATGATCCGGGAGAGGATTGTTATGAACATTTGGTGCAACTTCCTTTGCCAGTATGACCTTAGTATCGACCAGTGTCTGGATCTTGTCTTTCAATGTGCGACACTCATCAACGTATGGCCCTTCATGCAGAATGATAAGCCCATGTATTGTTAGGGTTGATCCACTGGGAAGAATTCTTCGTAGCAACGACATGAATGGGAGTGACGTAACCAGGAACCTTCAGTCTATCGTACATTTGGTCTATAGATTTGGCAATTAGGGTGTATTGTCTCGGTGGTCTTCAGCCAAAATTTGGTCATGGTTTTTGGTAGTTTTGGCGGGTGGGTGATTGTGAATGGTAATATGTGAGTTGAGTATTAAAGGCATGATAGGTGGTAACATGCTGTTGGTATATGGGGGGTGAAAGTTTGTATATGATTGGAGCTGTTTGGTATGTGAGTGGAGACTCAGGACCCTGGGCTACCATTACGACACTTTCTTCTTTCTTCTTCGAAATACCTCTTAGTTGTAATATTTTATTCGTGGCCTGCGATGCCTCGAAATTGGTCACTATCCCATTCTTAACCCCTTCTTCTATTCTTTCGCCTAACTTGATGATGTCGTAGAATTTGTGTTTTTCATTAACCATCAATCTTTCATAATACTTCGGGTCGTTAGCTCTAACAAAGAGCTTGTTCACTTGTTCTTCTTCATGTGTTGGACTTAATTTCATAGCTTCTGATCTCTAACGAGTAGCCTAATCGCGTAAGTTTCTGTTAGCTTCTTCTTGAGGTTTTGAGTGTAGAAAATGCCAGGCGCATTTTTCGTGTTGAACCTGAATCTGTCTATGATGTTTTGACTGATATACCAAGACAAAGTGTCTTCACATGAATAGTTTCATGCAGATTCATTCATTCTTGCCCACTCCATCAAGTTTGTCACAATATGTTCTCATATGCACTTTCGGATCACTAGTTCCATCGAACATTTCTAACTTGGGAGGTTTGTAACCCTCCGACAGTTCCACATCCAGCTGAATACATAGATCGTTATTTAAACCTTTAACACCTTTACTAACTTCAACATTATGAACTCTACCAGTGAGCTTCTTGAGCTCCCCCACCATGTTCTTAATGAGTATGTCTTTCTCTGTTGATTCAGGTATATATAGGGTTTGTTGCGGGGTATGGGGTAATGTTTCCACATATATCGGATTACTTTGATGGACTCGAGAACTTGGGTTGAGTTTTGGGGATCAGGATTTGTTGTGCATTCTGGAGAGTGTGATAAGTAGTGATTTGTGGGTATTGAGTTAGATGATGGTAGTATTATTGAGGAGTTGGTACTGGTGGAGGGTTAAGGTTCTCAGTAGGTGTGGGATTTTGTGTGGTACAGGAGGATTTGGTGGTGGGTTTTGGTTTTGTGTTTTTTCTGGTGGTGTCTGGTTCTAGGTAGTCGGATTTTGCAGGTTAATGTCGAGTACATTGAGAGTGAGGGAAATGTTTGCAAAATTACGGACATGCCCAAGTTTGCCTTGTAGTTTAAAGATTTTCTATTCCAGAGGTAAGACCAATTCATTCTGCACCGGAGCACTTCGGCCATTAGAGGTTTCAACGTTTTCTTCCATGGTAGCATTGTCTTTTCTGATACCACTCAAATCATCCATTTTCCCTTTTCCTTTTCTTTTGGTTTTAGCATCGCTTGGTAGAGGACCTTTGGATCTAGTGTGATATGGTGACGATGCCAGTATGCACGAACCAACCTTGGGGAATAGGAATAATCAAAAGAAAAGAAAAAACAAAAGTTAACCAAGTTAGTAAGGAATATTAAAAGAGTGTTTGCAATATTAAAGCATGTTTCAAAAAGTCATGCAGTAATTCGCGTCCTAATTCGGGGGACCTCATTATGCCTGAGGTAGGCCTAAGCGACACATAGACTTGGGAGAAAATCGATGCCAATGATTGTATCATTTCATTAATGCGAAAAAAGAGCCAAACCTTTACTAAATCGACAATAGTAATAAAGTTACTAATGGCATTTACCCTTATTGCATTTGAAATCTAAAGCTAAGCTACAAAGAAGTAAAGAATATCATTTCCTAGTCAACTTGGTCCATGAAGGACCTTCCCCGTGCTTGGCTCTTTTGACTCCATCAATCAGGTTCCCTAGATTGCGCATATCCAAAAGTAAGTAAGCCTTTGCAAGATGCCCTCCATCTATTACATCTGTGTTTTGACAATCTGAGAGTCTCTTCCAAGTTTTTTGGCAACATTAGAGATGACCTCAGAAGAAGGACTTTGACAGATGTTACCTGAGTCATCAAAAATTCGGGACTGGTTTTGTAAGGGAGGGGATGTCTTGAATGAAATTTTAGTTTTGGATTGACGGTTAAGGCTTCCCTAGAATCTAGGTATTTTAATTTGGATAGGCTTTGAAAAGATTTTGAGTTTGGGCAGAGTTTTGCTCATGATTTAATTATTAGTATTTCAAAGTGTGCAGAGTGTAGAACACATACCTCGCCTTTCAGATGAACCAGTACGATGTACCAGGTTCATCATTTCATAATCTTCTTTATCAAACCTCAATTTTGCAAAGATAGAAAATATTTCATATGTGATCAGTGAGTCATATCAAAACATGGCATAAGGGTATACTTTTTATAATATGAAACTAAGCAATTGTTAATCTGATTAAGCACCTAATTAAAAGTTTCTAGCCAAAAAAATTTAATTTTTTCAGTTTTATTTTTCTCAATCAGGTGATCTTAATCATCCCTAATTCCAGCCTGTTTCTCTCAAAATTCTCCCTACTAAGTGATTTAGTGAATATATCAGCAATTTGATGATCAGTAGCACAAAATTCAATTTAGATCATTCCCTTTTCATAGTTATCCCTTAGGAAATGGTGCCTAACATCTATGTGCTTAGTCTTCTTGTGATGAACCGGGTTCTTCGTCATACTAATAGAACTAGTGTTATCACAGAAAATAAGAATGCATCCCACATAATTACAAAAATCCATTATTTGTTGCTTGATCCATAGAAACTGGGCACATCATGAGGCTGCAGCCACATATTCAGCATCAGCAGTAGACAAGGCTACTGAATTTTGTTTCTTGGTAGCCCAAGACACAAGGCAGGAGCCCATAAAGTGAGCCATACCTGAAGTACTTTTCCTATTAACTAGGAAACCTGCATAAACAACATCAGCATATCCTACAAGGTCGAAATTACTACCTTTAGGATACCAAATGCACAAATCAGTGGTACCTTTCAAATATCTCAAAATTCTCTTCACTGTAGTGAGGTGGGACTCCTTTGGATTTTCCTGAAACCTAGCACACAGTCCCACGTTGAACACAAGATCCGGTATGCTGGTAGTGAGATATAATAGAGAACCAATCATCCCTCTATATAGCTTCTGATCAACGGATGAACCAGGTTCATCAACATACAATCTTGTAGCTTTGGCTATGGAAGTGTCTATTTCCTTTGAGTCTTCCATTTTAAACTTATTGAGCAATTGTTTCACATACGTTTGTTGGTGGATCATTGTTCCATTTGGGTTTTGCTTGATTTGCAAGCCTAAGAAGAAGTTTAGCTCACCCATCATACTCATCTCAAACTCACTCCCCATAAGCATAGCAAATTACTTGCTCAATTTTTCAGAAGTCTCCCCAAATATAATATCAACCACGTATATTTTCACACCCAGGAGATCCTTACCCTTTTCCTTCAAGAACAAGGTACTGTCAATTTTGCCTCGTTTGTACCCATGTTCTAGCAGAAATTTTGATAATCGTTCGTACCGTGCTCTTAGTGCTTGTTTGAGACCATACAGAGCCTTGTCGATTTTGTATACATGGTCAGGTGACTCCTTGCTTTCAAAACTTGGAGGCTGCTTGAAAAATACACTTCTTTCAGATAGACATCGAGAAATGCACTCTTAACATCCATCTGATGAAGAGTGAATTCCATGTGTGCAATAAATTCTATAAGAAGTCTGATTGCCTCCAGTCTTGCCATAGGGGAAAAGTTCTCATCATAGTCAATTCCTTCTTCTTGACTATATCCTTGAACAACTAATCTTGCCTTATTCCTTGTAACAGTTCCATCCCCATCGAGCTTGTTCCTGAAGACCCACTTGGTTCCAATTACTGATTTGTCTAAAGGTCTGGGTACTAAGTGCCATACTTGAATTCTTTCAAACTGATTCAACTCTTTTTGCATGGCATTTACCCAATCGGCATCTTTTAGGGCTTCCCCAATGTTCTTTGGTTCGATCATGGATAGAAAGGTATCAAACACACACAGATTTTTCAAGAATGATCTTGTTTTGATTCCGGATGCCAAATCTATTATGATGTTCTCAAGAGGATGAGAACTCTGATATCTGTGTGGCTTATGTACCGGCTGTTCATTCCTAGATGATTCCATGATGTCTTGTTGCTGTAGAGAAGGATCAGGGCCAGGTTGCATATGTTGAATTCCCCCTGGCATGATGCTTGGGGTAGTTGAACCTGGTCCATCACATGTTCCACCTTTCATGCTTGCTTCAGTGTGATCATTGCTTTTTGCCAGTCCAAGCTCCTCATCTTCGGGTTCCTGTCTCTCAGCAAGAATATTAGTTTCATCAAAGACAACATCTATACTTTCTTCTACACGCATAGTTCTTTTATTGTATATTTTATAAGCTTTGCTATGTGTTAAATATCCCAAGAACACTCCCTCATCACTTCTGGGAAAATTTTTTCCTAGAGAATCTTTGCCATTATTATGAACATAACACTTGCATCCAAAAGCCCTAAGATGGGATATGTTGGGATTTATCCCTTTAAGTAATTCATAGGGAGTTTTCTCTACCAGAGGTCTGGTCATGCATCTATTAATAATGTAGCATGCAGTGTTAATTGCTTCTGCCCAGAAGCTGTGAGGTAGTTTTCTTGATAGAAGCATGGTTCTTGCCATGTCTTCAAGAGTTCTGTTTTTCCTTTCAACAACCCCATTTTGATGTGGGTTTCTAGGAAGAGAAAAATTGTGATTGACACCATGTTAATCACAGTACTCAGCAAACATGGTATTCTCAAACTCAGTACCCTCGTCAGATCTTATTAATGGCAGTTGATGTCCCAATTGATTTGGAGCTTTCTTAACAAATAAGGTGAACATATCAAATGCTTCATCCTTAGATAACAGTCCAAGTGAACCTTGAAAAATCATCAACTAGCACCATCACATATATCTTACCACCTCTGCTTAAAGTTCTCATAGGACCGCATAGATCCATATTAACCAGTTCCAACGTCCTGGTGGTACTGACCATTTTCTTACTTTTGAAAGAGGACCTTACCTGCTTCCCCCTGGCACATGCCTCACAAACTCTGTCTTCCTTGAAGTTAATGTTAGGAAGTCCTACCACTAAGTCCTTAGAGACTAGTTTGTTAAGTTGTGTTAGACTTGCATGACCAAGTCATTTGTGCCATAGGAGGGGATCACTGTCTAACACACTTAGAAAAGTGAGCTCATTTTCAGATAGTGTGGACAAATCTATGAAATAGATGTTATTAATTCATTTTCCCTGCAAAACAATCTTGTCAGTAAGCAGGTTAATGTCACGACCCCAGTTTGCCCTCCGTGAACATGTCGTGATGGCACCTAGTCCCTATAACTAGGTAAGCCTAACAGTGCAAAAAAAGAAAAAAAATAACATAACTTGCGGAATAATTAAGTAAAAAATGAACAATCTAAAAGAAAGCCTGTATATAAATGCCGCTCGGCATATACCACTCAAAAATAATGCGGAACTCTACAATATCACCCCAAAACCCGAAAACTCACGGGAAACACAGGATAACAGAAATATAATACACGGCTCTAACTCCAGAATGTCTAAAAAACTGTAAGGAAGGACAAGCTTTCCACTAAAGCTGGAATAAGATTGAGACTCCTGGTCTGCGGACGCGACAGATGTACCTCGAAGTCTCTGCTAGATCTCTCAACCTCACGGATAGTGCGCCTGGGTGGCAGTACGTGGATCTGCACATGAAAAACATGCATAGAAGGGGCATGAGTACACCACAGCGGTACTCAGTAAGTGCCAAGCCTAACCTCAATCGGGTAGTGACGAGGAAGGTCAGGGCCCTATTGAGGTTAAACAATATAATATAATTTTACAATCTAAAAACAGGCAGTAATAATGAGTACAACAGTGAAATAAGACAGTTCAAACAATCAATAAGAAAAAAAAAAAACAAGAACAGAGTAAACACAGAATATGTATAGCACAATAACAGTGGTAACAATGAGGATCTCCCGGGATACCGTCCTGTAGTCCTTTTCTCAACTGTCCAATGGATCTCTCGGGATACCACCCGTAGTCCGTCATATGTATATCTGACGGATCACCCGGGTTACCGTCCCGTAGTGCATCATATGTGCAGGGGGATCTATCGGGAATCGAACCCGCAGTCCCAAAGTAAATATGCAGGGGGATCTATCGGGAATCTAACCCGCAGTCCCAAAGTAAATGTGCAGAGGGATCTATCGGGAATCAAACTCGCAGTCCCAAAGTAAACAAACAAGGGGGGGGGGGAGCTACCGGAATCCCACATCCGTAGTCCCAATGAAAATACACAGCCACAACTAGAAGATATTCAGAAATAGAGTGCAAAAATACAAGGCAACAAGTAGTTCTAGCCTAACATGCTTCACGTAGTACAATTAAAGCAACTTAAGCAAATAGGCAATTTAGGGCAACTAGGCATGCTTTTCTAAGCTGACATAAACTATAATTGCAAGTAGAATAAAATAGGTAAGAAAGAAACTCAGTCTAAATATTTAAAGTAAAGCCGTATTTTCAACAATTAGCACAAGTACGCGCTCGTCACCTCACGTACAAGGCATTCAATTACAAAATATCACACCTAAGGGGAAATGTCCCCCACACAAGGTTAGACAAGCCACTTACCTCGAATAGACTCAAAATCTACTTGAAACCACACGTGTGCCACGAGTATCCGACTCCAAATGGTACAAATCTATACGATTCAATTACATATCATAAATAACATCTCAAGCAACTGATTCTACTATTTAATTGAAAGCTAAGGCGCGAAATTCGGTAAAATGACCAAAACGCCCCTCGGGCCCACGTCTCGGAATTGTGTAAAAGTTATATTTTCTGGACACCCATTCACTCACAAACTCATTCGAACAGAAACAATCGAAATCCGATGCCAAAAACCCCTTAAATTCTCAGAATTTCGGTTTGGGGAAGTTTCATCAATTTCCCATGGTTTTTACCCCATTTTTTTATAATTAAACTAGAGAAAACAACGGGGATTAATGGTCTAACAATGAATTAGGATTAGAAAACATTACCTATGATCCTTCACTTCAAAACCCATTGAAAATCACCAATTCCCAAGCTCTCAAATGATTTATAGACTTATGAAATAAACCCTCGGATTTTTGGAATAAACACACAGGGATCTCGCACCTGTGGTCCCGATCACTGCACCTGCGGTACCGCACCTGCGAAAAAAGAATCGCAGGTCTCGGAATTCATTTAAGTCCACTGGGTCAGCACCTGCGGTCGTTTGGTCGCGCCTGCGGTTCAGCACCTGCGGAACTCAAGTCGCACATGCGACCACTGGCCATATCCCTCGCCATCGCACCTGCGATCAACCCTATCGCACCTGCGATCAACCCTATCGCACCTGCGAGCCCGCACCTGCGGGAAAACCTTCACAGTTGCAAAAACACCAAGAGAGGACTGGTTCAGCCATTTGATAAGTCCCAATTTCTCCCGTTAAGCATCCGAAACAACCCCGAGGCCCCCGGGACCTCAACCAAAACCACCAACGGACCCTAATACCTTATTCGAACTAGGTCGAGCCATAAAAACACGTCTCATAACATCAAAATCATCGATTATGCATAGGTTGAAGCCTAGAAACTTAGGAAAATTCTAGAGTTCACATCCGATGCCGAAACACGTCTAAACCCATCCAAATGACCTCAAATTGAACCTCGGATCAAAGACTCACTATCGGATAGGAATCTTCAAAAATTCAAACTTCGGCATTTTAAGCCTAAATGAGCTACAGACTTCCAAAATGCATTTTGAACACGCTCCCAACCCGAATCACCTAACGGAGCTAACGGAACCACCATATTTCCATTTCGAGGCCTTCTTCACACTGTTCCGACTACGGGCAACTCTCCAACACCTAAACTCTCATTGAGGGACTAAGTGTACCAAAACTCTTCGAAACTCAAAACCGAATGTCCCCGCAATTCAATTTAGCAGAAATAGTCTTGGGGAAAAAAATTAACAGGGGATCGGGGCGTTCATTCTTAAGACGACCGGCCGGGTCATCACATCTTCCTACACTTAAACATTCGTTCATCCTCGAACGAGCATAAAGACATACCTGAAGTAGTGAAAAGATGAGGATAAATGATGCGCATATCCTGCTCGGTCTCCCAGGTCGCCTCCTCGGCCGGCTGACCCCGCAATTGAACCTTTACTATAGCAATGTTCTTCGGCCTGAGCTTTCTGACCTGCCTATCCAATATAGCTACATGCTCCTCAACATATGATAGATCTTTGTCCAATTGGACTGAGCTGAAATCCAAGACATGAGACGGGTCACCGTGATATCTCCAGAGCATCGAAACATGAAATACCGGATGAACTCCTGCCAAGCTGGGATGTAAGGCAAGTTCATAAACAACATCCCAAACATGCCTCAATATCTCAAAAGGGCCAATAAACCTCAAACTCATCTTCCCTTTCTTCCCAAATCTCATAACGCCCTTCATAGGCGAAACCCGAAGCAGAACCCGCTCTCCGACCATATATGAAACATCACGAACCTTCAGGTCTGCGTAACTCTTCTGTCTGGACTGGGATGTATGGAGTCTATCCTGAATCACCTTGACCTTCTGCAATGCATACTGAACTAACTCTGTGCCCAATAGCCTGGCCTCACCCGGCTCAAACCAACCCACCAGAGATCTGCACCTCCTACTATATAAAGCCTCATACGGCGACATCTGAATGCTGGACTGATAATTGTTGTTGTAAGCAAACTCCGCCAATGGCAAGAACTGATCCCAAGACCCTCCAAACTCAATCACACACGCACGGAGTATATCCTCAAGAATCTGAACAGTGCGCTCGGACTGTCCGTCTGTCTGGGGGTGGAATGCTATGCTCAACTCCACCCTGGTACCTAACTCCTGCGGAACGGCTCTCTAGAACCGTAAAATGGACTGAGTACCTCTATCTAAGATAATAGAAACTGGAATACCATGCAGACGAACGATCTCCCGGATATAAATCTCCGCCAATCGCTCTGATGAATAAGTAGTCATTACCGGAATGAAATGGGCTGATTTGGTCAGCCGATCCACAATCACGCAAATAGCATCATGCTTACTCAAAGTCCGAGGAAGTCGAACCACAAAGTTCATCCGCTCCCACTTCCACTCTGGAAGCTTAGTCTGCTGAAGTAACCCTCACGGTATCTGATGCTCACATTTGACCTGCTGACAGTTGAGACACCTGGCTAAAAACTCTGCTATATCCTTCTTCATTCTTCACCACCAATAGTGTTGTCTTATATACTGGTACATCTTCGTGGTACCCGGATGGATGGAATACAGTGAACTATGGGCCTCCTCAAGAATAAACTCCCGAAGCCCATCTACGTTGGGCACACAGATACGGCCCTGCATCCTCATTACCACATCCTCTCCTATAGTCATATCTCTGGCATCACCCCGCCGGACTCTATCCTGGAGAATTAGAAGGTGGGGATCATCATACTAGCGCTCTTTGATACAATCATGGAGGGAAGACCGAGCAACCACACAAGCTAATACCCGGCAAGGCTCAGAAAGATCCAATCTCACGAACTGACTAGCTAAGGACTGAACATGTAAGGCTAGAGGCCTCTCAACTGCATGTAGGTATGCCAAACTCCCCAAACTCTCTGCCCGGCGACTCAAGGCGTCGGCCACCACATTGGCCTTCCCCGAGTGGTATAATATAGTGATGTCATAGTCTTTTAGCAACTCTAACCATGTACGGTGGCGCAAATTTAGATCCTTCTGCCTGAATATGTGCTGCAAACTCCGGTGGTATGTATAAATCTCACAAGACACACCGTACAAATAATGACGTCAGATCTTCAAGGCATGAACAATGGCAACTAACTCAATGGCATGGACAGGGTAATTCTTCTCATGTATCTTCAACTCTCTGGACGCGTAGGCAATCACCCTACTATCCTGCATCAACACCGCTCCAAGGCTGACTTGTGAGGCATCACAATAAACTGTATAAGACCCCGAACCAGTAGGAAATATCAAGATTGGGGTTGTAGTCAAAGTTGTATTGAGCTTCTGAAAGCTCGCCTCACACTTCTTTGTCCACTGAAATGGAGCACCCTTCTGGGTCAATCTAGTTAGGGGTCGCAATCGATGAAAATCCCTCCACAAAACGACGGTAGTAGACCGCCAAGCCAAGGAAACTTCGAATATTTATAACTGAGGACGGCCTGAGCCAAGTCTGCACGGCCTCTACCTTCTTCGGATCCACCCGAATGCCCTCACTCGATACTATGTAGCCTAAGAATTCCACAAAAATCAACCAGAACTCACATTTTGAGAACATTGCATACAACTTCTTCTCCCTCAGGGTCGGAAGCACTGTCGTCAGGTGCTGCTCATGATCTTCCCGACTCCGGGAGTAAACAAGAATATCATTTGTGAAAAAAATGACGAACGAGTCGAGATATGGCCTAAACACACTATGCATAAAATGCATAAATGCTGCTGGGGCATTAGTCAGCCCAAATGACATAACTAGAAACTCCTAATGGCCATATCGAGTCCTGAATGCACTCTTAAGGATATCTGGCTCCCGAATCTTCAACTGATGGTAACCTGAGCAAATCAATCTTAGAAAATACATGTACGCCCTGAAGCTGGTCAAATAGATCATCAATACGAGGCAAGGGATAACGGTTCTTCACTTTAACCCTGTTAAACTGACGATAATCAATACACATGCACATAGAACCATCTTTTTTCTTCACAAACAAGACAGGAGCACCCCAAGGTTAAACACTGGGTCGAATAAAACCCTTATCAAGCAATTATTGTAACTGATCCTTCAACTCCGTCAACTCAGGAGGAGCCATACGGTACGAAGGAATGGAAATGGGCTGAGTGCCCGGCAACAAATCAATGCCAAAATCAATGTCTCTATCGGGCGGCATGTCCGGAAGGTCAGCTAGAAACATATTGGGATAATCCCGTACCACTGGAACTGAATCAACAGAAGGGTATCAACACTGACATCTCTCACATAAGCTAAATACGCGGCACACCTATTCTCAACCACACACTGAGCTTTAAGGAAATAGATAACTCTACTGGGAGTGTGGTCTAAGGTACCACTCCACTCAACACGTGGAATACCTGGCATAGCCAGCGTCACGGTCCACAACAAGAGAATCTCCCACATGATTAGAAACATAAACAGGAGAACTCAAAGAATCTCGGGATATACAGAAATGCGGAGCAAAATAAGAATACACACAAAAATACGTGGAGCCTGGATCGAATAGAACCGATGAATCTCTCTGACAAACCAATTTAATACCTGTAGTGACAGAATCGGAGGCAACAACCTCGATACGAGAAGGAATAGCATAATATCTTGCCTGGCCTCCCCCTCGAGGGCGACCTCTACGTCCCCGACCTTCACCCCTAGCTGGCTGGGTAGATATGGTAGCAGTTGGAGCTGTAATCATGGCCTGAGAACTCTACTGAGCACGTTGTGGCTGAAAAGTCTGTGAAGATGAACCCTTACTAAGTCTGGGGTAGTCCTTAACCATATGGCATGTATCTCCACACTCGAGAAAAGCTTTGGGAGGACGTGGTGGCTAGGTGCAGGTCTGCTAGACTGACCTCTAAAAGCACCCCGCGCAGGAGGCGCGCTAGAAACTGGGGGTGCATAGTAAGGCTCTTGAGGCCTGGGTGGAGCTGCGGTACCACTCGCTGCTGGAAGAGCTGAATTAAAGGGGCGGACCATATAGCCACTACCATGTCGACTTGTTGTTGGGGTACGGGCACTAGAGTAGTGGCCCGAGTCTCGAGACCTCTTGGCCTCTCTCTCCTCTCGCTCCCTAGCGAGCATACCCTCGATCCTCCTAGCAATGCTCACTACCTGCTGATAAGGAATGTCCATCTCCAACTCTCGAGACATGCTAGAACTGATGGGTGGGATAAGACCCTCGATGAACCGGTAAACCCTCTCGCGGACCGTAGCAACCAAAGCCGGTGCATGCCTAGCCAATCTGGTGTAACATATATCATATTCTGAAACTGTTATAGCACCCTGGCGCAAATGCTCAAACTCTACGCGCCATGCGTCCCTGAGGCTCTGAGGAACAAACTCTCTCACGAACATATCTGAGAACTAGGTCCAGGTCGGTGAAGCAGCCTTGTCTGGACTATCTAACCCATAAGTGCGCCACCAATCATAGGCGGCTCCGTGAAGCTGGAAGGTATTAAAGGAAACCCCACTAGATCCGGCTATGCCCATGGGGCGAAGAATATGGTGGCACTCTTCTAGAAACTCCAAGGCATCGTCTGATGCTAGACCACTGAATACCGGAGTATCATACTTCTTGAACCTCTCAAGTCTCCACTGCTCGTCCTCTGAAGCAGCTGACCCATCCTCGGGCTGAACTGGCACTACGGGCGGTGCAAGAATGATGGGACCTGCTCCACATGCACTCGCTACTCCGGAGTACGGGCGGCGGGAGTCTGTGCTCCTTCCCCGGCCTGGGATGTGGCTGCAGCAAGGGGAAGCAACCCTTCCTGAGCCAGAGTGGTGTACATAGATATGAACTGAGCTAACGTCTCCTGAAAGGCTGGAGTAGTACTGGCAATAGGCGTGTTAGATTCCTGGACTTCGGCTGGATCTGCTAGTGGTACCTCGGCAGCAGCTCTCGCATGTGCTCTCACTGCACCAGATGCGCGTCCTTGGTCTCTACCTCGGCCCTGGCCTTTGATGACTGCAGTAGGGGCACGGGTGCCTGATAGGTCCCGAGTAGCACGTGTCCTTACCATCTGTGAGAGAATAGAAGACAGAGGTTTAGAATTGATGTCAAAAATATCGCACGACAAGGTAATCAAATGAAGTAAAGATTTTTCCTAAACAGTTATATAGCCTCTCGTAGATAAGTACAGACATCTCCGTACCGATCAACGAGACTCTAATAAAACAGCCTGTGTTCCGTGACTCCTATGAACCTAGAGATCTGATACCAACTTGTCATGACCCCAGTTCGCCCTCCGTGAACATGTCGTGATGGCACCTAGTCCCTATAACTAGGTAAGCCTAACAGTGCGAAAAAAGAAAATAGAAAACAACAACAAAACTTGCGGAATAATTAAGTAAAAACTGAACAATCTAAAAGAAAGTCTATATATAAATGCTGCTCGGCATATACCACTCAAAAAGAATGCAGAAGTCTACAATATCACCCCAAAACCTGGAAACTCACCGGAAACACAGGCTAACAGAAATGTAATACGCGGCTCTAACTCCAGAATGTCTAAACAATATTAAGGAATGAAAAACTTTACACTAAAGCTGGAATAAGATTGAGACTCCTAGTCTACGGACACGGCAGATGTACCTCGAAGTCTCTGCTAGATCTCTCAACCTCGGGGATAGTGCACCTGGGTGGCAGTACCTGGATCTGCACATGAAAAACATGCGCAGAAGGGGCATGAGAACACTACAACGGTACTCAGTAAGTGCCAAGCCTAACCTCGGTCGGGTAGTGACGAGGAAGGTCAAGGCCCTACTGAGATTAAACAATATAATAGAAATTTACAGTATGAAAACAGGCAGTAATAATGAGTACAACAGTGAACTAAGACAGGTCAAACAAGGCAATAACAAAAAAAACACAAGAAAAGAGTAAACACGGAATATGTACAACACAATAACAATGGTAACAATGAGGATCTCCCAGGATACTGTCCTGTAGTCCTCTTCTCAACTATCCAATGGATCTCCCGGGATACCGTCCCATAGCCCATCATATGTATATCCAAAGGATCTCCCGAGATACCGTCTCGTAGTCAATCATATGTGCAGGGGGGTCTATCAGGAATCGAACCCGTAGTCCTAAATTAAATATGCAGGGGAATCTATCGGGAATCTAACCCGCATTCCGAAAGTAAATGTGCAGAGGGATCTATTGGGAATCTAACCCGCAGTCCCAAAGTAAACAAACAAGGCGGGGAAGGGGGGGGGGGGGAACTACTGGAATCCCACATCCGTAGTACCAATTTAAATACGCAGCCACAACAAGAAGATATTGAGAAATAGAGTACAAAAATACAAGGCAACAAGTAGTTCTATCCTAACATGCTTCACGTAGTACAATTAAAGCAACTTAAGCAAATAGGCAATTTAGGGCAACTAGGCATGCTTTTCTTATCTAAGATAGACTATAATTGCAAGTAGAATAAAATAGGTAAGAAAGAAACTCACTCTAAATATTTAAAGTAAAACCGGATTTTAAACAATTAGCACAAGTACGCGCTCGTCACCTCCTGTACAAGGCATTCAATTACCAAATATCACACCTAAGGAGAAAGGTCCCCCACACAAGGTTTGACAAGCCACTTACCTCGAACCGACTCAAAATCAACTCGAAACCACACGTGTGCCACGAGTATCCGACTCCAAATGGCCCAAATATATACAATTCAATTACATACGGTAAATAACATCTCAAGCAACTAATTCTACTATTTAATTCAAAGCTAAGGCGCGAAATTAGGTAAAATGACCAAAATTCCCCTCGGGCCAACGTCTCGGAATCGGGTAAAAGTTATATTTTTCGGACACCCATTCACTCATGAACTCACTCGACCAGAAATAATCAAAATCCGATGCCAAAAACCCCTTAAATTCTAAGAATTTTGGTTTGGGGAAGTTTCATCAATTTCCCATGGGGTTTACCCCATTTTTTTGATAATTAAACTGAAGAAAACAATGAGTATTAATGGTCTAACAATGAATTAGGATTAGAAAATGTTACCTATGATCCTTCTCTTCAAAAACCCACTAAAAATCACCAATTCCCGAGCTCTCAAACGATTTATAGAATTATGAAATAAACGCTCAGATTTTTGGAATAAACACACAGGGATCTTGCACCTGCGGTCCTGATCATTACGGGTGCGGAATTCACTTAAGTCCACTGGGGCCGCACCTGCAATCGTTTGGTCGCGCATGCGGTTCCGCACCTGCGGAACTCAGGTCGAACCTGCGGCCACTGGCTAAATCCCTCGCCATCGCACCTGCGAGTCCGCACCTGCGAGAAAAACTTTGCAGGTGCGAAAAACCAGAAGAGGTCTGGTTCAGCCATTTAATACGTCCCAATTTCTCCTGTTAAGCATCTGAAACAACCCCGAGGCCCCCGGGACCTTAACCAAAACAACCAACCGACCCTAATCCCTTATTCTAACTAGGTCGAGCCATAAAAACACGTCTCATAACATCAAAGCCATCTATTATGCATAGGTTCAAGCCTAGAAACTTAGGAAAATTCTAGAATTCACATCCGACGATGAAACACATCTAAACTCATTCGAATGACCTCAAATTTTGCACACACACCCAAATGACATACAGAACTACTAAGACTTATGAAATTCCATTCCGACCCTCAGATCAAAGACTAACTATCGGACTGGAAACTTAAAAAATTCAAACTTCGGCATTTTAAGCCTAAATGAGCTACGGACTTCCAAAATGCATTTCGAACACCCTCCCAACCCCGAAATCACCTAACGGAACTAATGGAACCACCGTATTTCCATTCCGAGGCCGTCTTCACACTGTTCCGACTACGGAAAACTTTCCAACACCTAAGCTCTCATTGAGGGACTAAGTGTCCCAAAATTCTCCGAAACACTAAATCGAACGTCCCGGCAATTCAATTTAGCTGAAATATACTTGGGGAAAATAGCTAATAGGGGATCGGGGCGTTAATTCTTAAGACCACCGGCCGGGTCGTCACTGTTAATCACAAAACATCTTGTGGAAGTAAAAGCAACCAGGTTACCTCTGTCACATAGTTGTGATACACTGATCAAACTATATTTCAAGCCATCAATTAGATTTACATGTTCAATAGATCGTATATCATCCTTACCTACCTTACCAACTGCAATGATTTCACCATTTTTTCCGTTTCCAAAGGAGACATTTCCTCCTTTGAGACTTTCAAGTGAAAGGAACTATTTCATGTTCCCAGTCATATGCTTTGAGCAGCCACTATCCATGTACCAAATCTTGCTGCCTCCTCTCACTTGAACCCACAAAAGGAATCAAAGGTTAGTCTTAATAATCCAAACTAGTTTGGGTCATTTTCTATAAGAGAATGGTTGAATCAAATTTTTTCTGGCCAAATTTGGCAGCCAGTTTTTCCCTTTTACAAACCTCTCATCTTTTCGACTGGCCTGTTCTTTTGCAGTACACTCATATTTGGATGTTCAGTCTTACCACAATGGGTGCAAATTTTATTCTCAAGAAGAGTGAGATACTTGTTTTTGGGATCTCGCTTGGGCAATTGACTTCCAAAGCCAATCCCTCTCTTGTTGCTACTATGATTCTCTTGAAGCCATATCAGGGCGTCAGAGGATTTATTCCATTTACAGGTTCGATCTAATTCACGTTGACTATTCTAAGATCTTATTTAAGAGATCTTATCTGCTCATCCTTGGCATACATTTTATCTTTCAGTTTACCTAAGTCTTCTTCTAACACAACATGCGAGTGATCAACTACCTTTTACTGGATCCTAGTCTTAACTTTAAGTTTTCAGATTTTAGCTCTAGAATCTCAGTTTCGAGTGGATGAACCTGGTTCATCAAGACAATGTTTTTCCTTTTAGATTCACTGACCCTTATTTCCAGATCCATGCATTTTTCTTTTAGCATTGCACACTCTTTAGATAGTCGATCCTTCTCGTTGGTTGTTTCCTCAAAATCATCTATGAAGTCAAGTAGCAACTCAGAGAGTTTCTCCTTAGATAAAAACTTGATTTTAATTTTAAGTTGTGAGATACTTACCTCTGGTTCTTCATAAGTCTCCTCATCAGATTCTCCAATTGCCATGAGAGCCTGATCTTCAGTCTCCCCTTCTAATTCTTCATCTGAACTTTCCCCCCAAGCAGCAGCCATAGCCTTTGTTGTGTTTGTCTTGGGTTGAACCTTTTCCTTCCTCTTATTCCTTCCTCATGTTCTTTCTCTCATATCTTTCCTTCCTCCATTCTACTTCCCACTGAGGGTAGTTTTTGATGAGATGATCAGTCTTTCCACACTTGTATCATCTCTCGTTAGCTGACCTTTTTGGTGCCTTTGCCTTGTTGAAGTTTCCTCCCCTGGAGATGCCTTTTTTCCTCATGAAAAAGTTTCTGAATTCTTTGGTTATCATGGCCATCTCATCCTCCTCCAGATCAGCTCCCTCAGAGATCCTAAGTGCTAGACTTCTCTCCTTCTTTGGGGCATCCATCTTCATGGTTTGCCTTCTGAGTTCATAAGCAGTGAGGTTTCCAATCAACTCATCCAGTCTAAGGGTTGCCACATTTTTGGATTCCAGGATAGCAGTGATCTTGCTTTCCCAGGATATAGGCAGAACCCTTGTCAAGATCTTCTCTACCGTTTCTTCTTCAAGTATGATTCTTCCAAGATACTTGAGTTCATTTGTCAAGGTTGTGAACCTTGTGTACATTTACTGAATTGTCTCTTCTTGTTTCATAGTGAAGTTTTCATACTGAGAGTGTAGTAGTGTACCTCTGGACCTCTTCACTTGAGCTGTTCTTTCATGGGCTACTTGTAGAGTATCCAAGATTTCTTTGGCAGTGGTGCAGCTTTTGATTCTACTGTATTCATCTGGTCCTAATCCACACACTAGCCACTTCTTTTCTTTGGCATTCTTCTCCCATTTCTTCAGATCTTCAGTCGTGCAGTTAGCCCTAGTCTTAGGTACATCTACACCTTCAACAATTTTCTTCATTGTTGCAAGTGGTCCATCAGTGACTATGTCCCAGAGTGCATAGTCCTCCCCAATACGGTGGTCCTTCATTCTATTATTCCACCAAGAATAGTACTGGCCATTGAAGAGTGGTGGCCTTGCAGTTGATTGACCTTCCCAGTTCCCAGGTGGTGCACTCATCTTGATCTTTTCCAAGGTGATAGCCTTTTCAAGGATAACCTAATCCGATACCAATTGTTGCTTTAGACTTCAATACCACACAAGAAGATAGGTTACTTTGTGTGGTACCCAATTTTCGAGTGCTGTCTCAGTAGAAAAACATGGTTCTTCTTGGTGTTCCAACTACTACTGTTGCAGAATAATAAGAAGCAGTAAAGTAAAAAAACAGAGATTTTTAAGTGGAGAACACCTGGCTCAAAAGGTGAAAAAACCACGACCTACTCCTCAGTAGGATTTTCTCAACTCTTCACTAAAAACTCTAAGCCAAACGGACTTAAAAAATAAACTCTTTCGTAATCCTAATGATTAACTCTAACCCTTTGTAGTAACTAGCCCCTAGCTAATTTCTACACACCTCAAGTTAACTCTAACTTGATCAATACGTAGCTATTACAATTGCTTCTATGAAAGCTGAAAAGATACAATATCAAAGCTCCTACTACAATCAACTAGACTCAATAATCAATCTGATGAAACTGGTTATTCTAGTTGAACTGTAGCCTTTGCATCGCACAATAATTCTGGTTGCAAACTATATGGGCTTTTTGCTTTCATATATTGATTCACTTCTGCACTTGTGCGTTGTTCTTATTTTCAGCAGAAATACATCAAGTATTTATAGAGTCAGTCGTTGAGCTTGTCTTCCAATTCAAGTTCAACTCTACCTGGGAGAACAAGTTCTTATCAAACTCAACTTCCTTCCTTCGTTTCTGTCCTTGCTGAATTTGACTTCTATTATTTCATCAATTTGCAACCTTTTCGTATTAGAATATACTATTCTTGTTCATTTATACTTCACAATCGCATTCATATCCTATGCATATAAGGTTTGTGTGCCAACTCGTCAGGTCAAGTATGTGTGCTCTGATGGACCTGGTTCAACTGGTCAGCCTTTTGTCAATCTTCAAAACTATGCAGTGACATGGGTCAACATGTATTATAATAGTATACCTTTGGCATATTTTTCATACATGCTCGTAACATGTTGGCTCCGGGTTCTCGGGTTGGTTGGACTGTTTAACTCTCTATTTTACCTAATGAATTCAGAAATTTTATATACTTTATGAAATGCTTTGAAATGAGTTGGGATTTTTGGAAAGAAACTATAATTGTGTGAATTGGCTATCCTAGTTCCATAATAGGCGCCATCACGTCTGGTTTAGGATTTGGGGTCGTGACAAGTTGGTAGCAGAGCCTAGGTTACATAGGACTCAATGGTCATGAGCAGGTTTAGTAGAGTCTCGTGGATCAGTATGGAGACGTCTGTACTTATCTTCGAGAGGCTTCGGAACCCTTAGGAACAATCTCATTTTCTTGAATTATGTCGTGCCATTGTTGTTGGTTCCGAAAATCTAAACTTTTGTTGTTTCCTTCTCTCACAGAAGTGAGGACTCGCGCTACTGATCATGATGATCAGCCATCAGATAGACCAGTGAGAGTTCGATGCTGCGGTCGAGGCTGTGGTAGAGGTAGGGGCCAGCCTGTGCAACAGCCAGGGTAGTGCAAGTTGATCCCCCTACTGTTCAGGGTCAAATTCCCACCACAGGCCTCCTCAATTAGTCCGCCCAGCGTATAGTGGTGCATCTTCAGGGCATGGTCCCCGTGGTTCTCAGCCAGCCGTGCTTCATTTGTTCCCTCCCAGCTCAGAGTGTAGCTCGAGCACCACTAGTTCAGAATTCTTATATGCATGAGTCTTCTAGTGGCCGTTCGGGTGCCAAGGGTTTCTATAACTACCCTCCTCCAACTCCAGGGAGTTGGTTAGAGTGTGGAGAGTTCGAGTACATGTGGAGGTAGTGTCCCTGTCGTCCTGGTGGTTCTTCTCAGCAGATGGGCCAGCCCTCGACTTCAGCTCCAGTTACTTCACCACCTGCTCAGGCAGCCGGGGGTAGTAGTCAATCAGCTTGAGGCCACCCTAGAGGGGGAGGTCGAGGAGGTGGAGGTCAGGCCCGTATGTATTCATTTCCAGTCAGGCCAGATGCTATGGCCTCCGATGCAGTGATCGCAGGTATTGTCTCAGTTTGTTGCCGAGATACTTTGGCTTTATTTGACCCTGGTTCTACATATTCCTATATTTCTTCATATTTTTTCCATTTTATGGATACGCCCCGTGAGTCTCTAGTTACCCTTGTTCATGTGTTGACTTTGGTGGGCGATACTATTGTTGTGGACTGTGTGTATCAGTCGTGTATGATATCTATTGGGGGTCTGGAGACCCGAGTGGACTTACTGTTACTCAGCATGGTCTATTTTGATGTGATATTAGGCATGGATTAGTTATCTCCATGTCATGCTTTTCTTGATCATCACGTAAGACTGTGACCTCAACTATGCTAGGATGTCCGAGGATTGAGTGGAGAGGTTCTTCTGAGTATATGCCTAGCAGGGTGATTTCCTACCTGAAGGCTCAATGCATGGTTGAGAAAGGGTGTTTATCACATCTGTCTTTTGTGAGGGATGTCAATGGTGAGACTCCCGTTATTGATTCGGTTCCCGTGGTCCGTGACTTTCTGGACGTGTTTCCTGCAGACCTGCCAGGCATGCCACCTGACAGGGACATTGATTTTGGTATTGACCTGGTTCGAGGCACCCAGCCTATTTTTATTCCACCTTATCGTATGGCACCAGCGGAGCTTAAGGAATTAAATGAGCAGCTTCAGGGACTCCTAGATAAGGGGTTCATTCGGCCTAGTATGTCACCTTGGGGTGCACCGGTGTTGTTCGTAAAGAAGAATGATGGTTCTATGCATATGTGTATTGATTATCGGCAGCTAAACATAGAGATGGTGAAGAATATATGTCCCTTGCCTCATATAGATTACTTGTTTGAACAGTTGCAGGGTGCTAGGGTATTTTCCAAGATTGACTTGCATTTCGGTTATCATCAGTTGAAGATTCGGGGGCCATACATCCCGAAGACTACTTTCAGGACTAGATATGGTCATTGTGAGTTTCTGGTTATATCATTTGGGCTTACCAATGCCCCGACAGCCTTTACGCACTTGATGTACAGTGTATTTCGGACTTATCAAGATTGTTTCATCATCGTGTTCATTGACGATATCTTGGTGTATTCTGGATCTCGGGAGGATCATGAGCAGCATCTGAGAGTTGTGCTTCAGACCTTGAGGGAGAAGAGATTGTATGAGAAATTTTTGATGTGTGAGTTTTTGATTGATTCAGTAGCATTCTTGGGGCACGTGGTGTCCAGTGGGGTATTCAGGTTGATCCGAAGAAGGGAGAGGCGGTGCAGAGTTGGCCTAGACCGTCATCAGCTACTGATATTCGCAGTGTCCTTGGCTTGGCAGGGTATTACCGCCATTTCATAGAGGGATTTTCATCTATTGTTGCACCTATGACCAGACTGACCTAGAAGGGTGCTCAGTTCAGATAGACTGAGGAGTGTGAGGAGAACTTTCAGAAACTTATGTCAGATTTGACTACTGCTCCGGTGTTGATTTTTCCTACGGGTTCAGGTTCTTATACAGTTTACTGTGATGCCTCGAGAGTTGGCCTTGGAGCGGTTTTGATGCCGGACGGTAAGATAATTTCCTACGCATCCAGACTGTTGATGGTGCACGAGAAGAATTATCTAGTTCATGATTTTGAGCTAGCAGTTATTGTTCACGCCTTGAAGATTTGGCGTCATTATTTGTATGGAGTGTATTGTGAGATTTTTATTGATCACCGTAGTTTGCAGCATCTGCTTAAGCAGAAGGATCTGAATTTGCATAAGAGGAGGTTGTTGGAGCTTCTCACGGATTACGATCTCACTATTTTATATCATCTGGGGAAAGCCAATGTAGTGGCCGATGACCTGAGTCATAGAGCGGAGAGTTTGGGGAGTCTAGCCTACCTTCCAGTAGCAGAGCGGCCTTTAGCACTCGATGTTCTGGATTTAGTAGGTTAGTGTGAGATTGGATCTATCAGCGCCTCCGCGGGTATTGGCTTGTGTAGCCTCCAGCTCTTCTCTTTATGATTAGATTAGAGCACGTCAGTATGATGATCCACATTTGCTTGTTCTTTAGTGCAGGGTCAATCGGGGTGATTCCAGGGATGTGGTTATTAGTGATGACGGGGTCATGAGGATGCAGTTCCGGATTTGCGTGCCCCATGTAGATTGGCTTCGATATTTGATTCTAGCTGAGGCCCATAGTTTGTGGTATTCCATCCATCCGGGTGCCGCAAAGATGTATCAGGATTTGAGGCAGCCTTATTGGTGGAGGCGGATGAAGAAAGATATTGTCAAGTTTGTGGCTCGATGTCTCAACTGTCAGCAGGTCAAGCATGCGCACCAGAGACCAGATGGATTGCTTCAGAGATTTGATATTCCGGAGTGGAAATGGGAGCGGATCACCATGGACTTCGTAGTTGGACTCCCACGGACTTTGAGGATGTTTGACGCTATATGGGTTATTGTGGATAGGCTGACCAAGTATGCGCACTTCATTCCTAATGGTACTACTTATTCTTTAGAGCAGTTAGCTAAGATTTATATCAGGGAGATTGTCCGGTTGCATGGGGTTCCAGTTTCTATCATTTCTGACAGAGGTAATCAGTTCAGATCTCAGTTTTGGAGGGCCGTACAGAGAGAGTTGGGTACTCAGATCGAGTTGAGGACAACATTTCATCCTCAGACCGACGGGCAGCCGGAGCATACTATTCAAATTTTGGAAGATATGTTGCGTGCCTGTTTCATTGATTTTGGGAGTTCATGGGACCAGTTTTTTCAACTCGCTGAGTTTGCATATAATAACAGTTATCAGTCGAGTATCCAGATGGCTCCGTATGAGACTTTACATGGGAGGAGGTGCAGATCTCCGGTTGGTTGGTTTGAGTCGGGCGAGGCTGGACTATTGGGAACAGACTTGGCTTAGGATGCGTTGGGTAAGGCAAAGTTGATTGAGGAGCGGCTTCGCACGACGCAATCTAGGCAGAGGAGTTATGCGGACCAGGAGGTCCGAGATTTGTCTTTCATTGTTGGGGATAAGGTGTTGCTGAAGGTGTCACCCATGAAGGGTTTTATGAGATTCGGGAATAGGGGAAAGCTGAGTCCCCGGTTTATTGGGCCTTTTGAGTTGCTTCAGAGGATTGGGGAGGTGGTTATACACTTGCTATGCCTCCCAGTTTATCGAGTATTCATCCGGTGTTCCATGTTTCGATGCTCCGGAATTATGTTGGTGACCCGTCTCATGTTTTGGACTTCAGCACGGTTCAGCTCGAGGGTGACATGTCATATGAGGTAGAGCTAGTGGCTATTTTGGGTCGACAAGTCAGAAAACTGGGATCTAAGAATAAAGCTACAGTGATGGTTCAGTGGAGAGGGCAGCCGGTGGAGGATTCCACCTGGGAGACCGAGCGGGAGATGCAAGACAGATATCCTCACTTATTTGAGACTGCGGGTATGTTTCTAGACCCGTTCGGGGAAGAACGTTTATTTAGGAGGGGGAGGATGTAACGACCCAGTCGGTCATTCCCTGAGATTAGCCTCATTTCCCTAGTTTCTGCTTTATCATATGTTTCTTAGCCTATTTATGTTGTGTTGGGTCAGTTGGTTTGGGT
The DNA here is from genome assembly GCA_005239505.1 of Nicotiana paniculata. Classification (NCBI taxonomy): domain Eukaryota; kingdom Viridiplantae; phylum Streptophyta; class Magnoliopsida; order Solanales; family Solanaceae; genus Nicotiana; species Nicotiana paniculata. The sequence continues at coordinate 50,464 of ML339334.1, forward strand.
TTGGAGTGGTCGTGGTGAGAAATGAGACACTTAGTCTCTTAAAGTAGACTAATTATTTAATAGTCAAACTGAGAGTTGACTTATTGGTAAACGACTCGTAATGTGGATTTTATGGCTCAGATAGCTTCGTTAGGTGTTTTGGGACTTAGGGGTGTATTCGGAAATGACGTTTTGATGTCCGGTGTAGAATTAGGCTTGAATTGGCGAAAGTTAGCTTTTGACGATTTTCGATCGGCAGTGGAAAATAAGCCATCGGGGTTGGAATGGAATTCCGAAAGTTGGAACAGGTTCCTAATGTTATTTTGGATATGTGTGCAAAATTTCAGGTCAATCACATGTATTTTGGTTGGTTTCGGCATCGTCGGTAAAATTTAGAAGTTTCAAAGTTCATAGGTTTGAATTTGATGTAATTTTGGTGTTTTCATGTTAGTTTTGGTGTTTCGAAGACTCAACTAAGTTTGAATGATGTTATGGCGTGTGTTGGTCTTTTTGGCTGGGGCCCCGAGGCGCTCGGGATTGATTTCGGAAGGTTGACAGGTGTTAAGCTACTGGTGTGGCCGCACCTGCGGATGGGCAGCTGCAGTTGCAGGTGCGACGCTGCAGGTGCGAAGGTCCATGCACAGTTGCAAAAGGAGGCTAGATAGTAGGAGTCCGCAGGTCCGAAGAGTTGGTCGCGCCTGCGAAGCCGCAGGTGCAGAGAAGAGATCGCAGGTGCGGGAATTTGGTATGTTAGTGGGATTTCGCAGGTGCGCAGTTGGGACCGCAAGTGAGGGTTCGAGGGTCTTTAGTAGAGGTATGTTCCTGGATTGCAAAAACTCGTTCGTATGGTATTTTGATNCATGAGGGGCTACTTAGGATTTATCTTATTTTTACACTAAATCTTTGGGTTATTTTATTATTTCTAAAATTGATGAAGAACACATTTTTCAAAGGATTTTCTGAAGTTGGTTTTAAGGCATGATGATTTCATATATCTATGTATATACTGTTGGAAAGAAAGGATAGGCATATTGTGAATTGATGATATTGATTTTTATGTGTTTCTTGCCTCTTAGACTTGATTTATTTTCATTACTACTGAGTTGGCGTACACACATTACTCCGTGCACCGCTGTGTGAAGATTCATGGGAAGATACCGAGTATTAGCCATCTATTCCATGCGGAGCCGGAGTTCGGGATATAGAGGTAGTTGTTCAGCGTCCGCAACATCTCTGTTTTCCCTTCTTTTGTTGTATCTAGTTATTTGTTTGGAGGTTCTGTATTATAATAGTATACCTTTGGGATATTTTTTTTAGATGCTCATGACATGTTGGCTCCAGGTTTTGGGGTTGGTTGGACTGTTTAACTGTCTACTTTGCCTAATGAAATCAAATATTTTATATACTTTAAGAAATGCTTGGAAATGAGTTGGGATTTTTGGAAAGAAATTGTAATTGTGTGAATTGGCTATCCTAGTTCCACAATAGGCTCCATCATGGCTGATTTAGGATATGAGGTCGTGATACATTACTGCCTACACTTGTGATATGAAAGGGAAGGACCTGAGAGACGAAGAGATTGAATCTGTTCTATTGAAAAAATTCAGAGAAACGATCCAAAGGAGCCATGTTGTGGTATCATAACCTGCCCCCGAACTCGATAGATTAATTTGCCATGATGGCAGACTCCTTTGTGAAAGCACATCCTGGTGACATAAAGGTCGCTACAAGGAAATCTGATGTTTTCAAAATCAAGCAAAGGGAGAATGAGATGTTAAGAGAGTTCGTGTACCGCTTTCAATTGGAACAAATGGAATTACCACCGGTGTCCGATGATTGGGTGGTACAAGCCTTCACTCAGGGCTTGAATGAGCGAAGCTCGATAGCTTCAAAACCATTGAAGAAAAATTTAATTGAGTACCCTGCCATAGTTTGGGCGGATGTACACAACAGGTACCAGTCAAGGATCACGGTCGATGACGACCAATTGGAAGACTGCTCGGGCTCGGTGTATCATAGCAGAGTCTTAGCAAAGGAATCGAGGCTTCTTGAAAGAGAGCCAAGGCCAAACAATCAATCGTACGTGGAAAATCGAAGAAATATCCCAAGATGTAACGTACCTTTAAGTGACCAAAGGATGCACCGAGGATAGAACCCTCGGGGACTATTGAACAAAGCAGGGTTCGACAAGCACACAGGGCCGATAGAGGTACCCCGGCTATCTGAGTACAACTTTAACATCGATGTTTCAAACATCGTATCAGCCATAAGTAAGATTAGGGATATCAAGTGGCCATGACCTGTGTTATCAGATCCTTCACAGAGGAACCCCAACTTGATATGTGAATATCACGATACCCATGGTCCTAGGACCGAAGATTGGAGATAACTTCAAGAAGAGGTAGCATGACTAATCAGCAAAGGGCACCTTCGAGAATTCTTCAGCAACCGAGCTAAAAATCAATTTCGGGAAAGAGAGGCAAACAAGAAAAATGAAATAGAAGAACAACGACATATCATCCACATGATTATCGGTGGATTCGACGTCCCTCAAGGACCCATTTTTAAGCAAACAAAAGTATCCACCACCAGGGAAAAGCGAACTCGGAGCTACATACCAGAAGACGCTCTCTCATTCAGCGAAGAAGACATCGAGACCTTATCCCAGCCTCATAATGGTGCACTGGTAATTTCTTTTCTTTTCTTTTTAATAAGTTTCAAATTAAACGTGTGCTCGTTGATCCAGGTAGCTCGGCCAACATAATTCGGTCGAGGGTGATAGAGCAACTCGGGTTGCTCTACCGGATCGTACCCGCCTCTTGAGTCCTCAATGGATTCAAAATGGCAAGCGAAACAACGAAAGGGGGAATATCCTCCCAATCAACATGGCCAGCACAATTCAGAATACCAAGTTTCATGTCATCAAATGTGATACGAGGTACAATGCATTACTTGGAAGGCTATGGATTCACAATACGAGAGCGATGCCGTCCACCCTTCATCAATTGATGAAGTTTCCTACGAAGGATAGAGTAAAAACAATACACGGAGAGCAGCACTTAGAGAAAGAAATGTTCATAGTGCAAAATGTGGCACCTACACCTTCTACATCAAAGGAGCCAAGAACAAACAAATAGTCGAGTAACAATCACAAGCTACATCCTCGTAAGAAGAAAGGACCGTGCCGTGCCCTCGGAATAGATAACCAAAGCATATCAAGGCTCAAACGTCATCCAAGCTAACGTACAACCCTTTCCCTTTTTCTTTCACACTTTACGCTAACCTGCGTGCAGGTGTTCTATTGAAAAGAATCGAAGCACCCCCCCCCAGCCCGAAGGCCTTAGGTTTTAAAGCATGTGTTGCTCTCTTTTTCCCTCACGTCGGATTTTATCCGGAGAGGGTTTTACCGATGAGGTTTTTAACGAGGCAACATCCATATGCTACCTAAGGAGAAATCACCAATTATCCAAGGCTTCTCTTTGATCAACCTCGAATACTGAGGGGCACCCCCCAGGAGATCACTAAAATATTCCAAAGAGGGTCTCTACAGGAGAATGATGTATCAGAGCAAACGGTTGAATGAACCATGTCCACATAAAATAATCGAACCCTCGATGGTAAAAACATGTATACGTATACGAAGTAATCAAACAAGTACCTTCTATCATAGAAACATTTCGCATATTAAAGAAGTTTGCTATTCTCACAAGAGATAGCCCCAGGCCCTAAAATTTATCAAGCACTCAGAAACTGTCCCCGACAATCACTCCAACGAGTCACCAAAAACTCGAAGCCGTAAGACCTCAGGGTCGGCAACTTGAAGTTCATAAGCCCTCCTCGAGGCAATATCAACTCTGGCTCGGGGACTGTCCTTGACAGCCGTCTTATCAAGTCACCTATCTGTAACTCGTAATCCTTCCAAGAAAAAATATCTATGACATAAGCCCTCCATAAGGCAATATTAACTCTGACTCAAATACTAACCCCGACAGTCGACTCATGGCCGTAAGACCCCAAGGCTAGAAACATCATAATCGTAAGCCCTCCATGAGGCAACATCAAAATTGTAAGACCTCAAGCAAGGCATGCACAAATTTGTAAGACCTTAAAAAAATGCATAAACCCTATATCAAAGTCAAGGCTATATATCGAACTTGTAAGACCCAAAAAGCATACCCTCGATATAGACGACGTGGCTATCTTACTCAGGGACTAAAAGTCTATGGCCAAATACAATGACAACCGTCATAAGGCTCCGGCCAAACTAACGCGACTCGAAGACGTCAAACTGTTGCCATAAAATCATAGGCCTCCAATTACTT